>JAGFPH010003838.1:42704-63994 GCA_018207615.1 Philaenus spumarius
AAGTCGGATTTTGTCAAAATGTGATGCACACGTTGGTCGTCTACGTCGCTCGGACGAGTTCGTTAGCCAACAAAATCCAACAACAGGAAGCACGTCTTTTGAACGGAAGTAACATATGTATACAGGGTGCCTTTTTTAAATGGGCCACCATTGGTATCTTGTAAACTATATATCTATCAGCAAACTTTAAATGGGGAACCTTTCCTTGTTTTTTGAGAAATTACAAAATTTGTAGTCAAAATATTTGTAAATGGCCGCCACTTTCTAATATGGCGGTCAACTTTAGTATTTCTTATAGAACACCCAATATTTTATGATAATTATGGATTTACAAGTTATTTTAAGACTTTTTTGGTCTTTGTGTTTTTAAAACACCATAAGTGAGCGTAAGATATTTTTGTATGAATACGTTTTGAACCAATGAAAATGCTCATCTTAACACTAATAAAGTATTGTTTAGACAAACAAATAACTTTGTTTAAATCGACAAATACGGTTTTGGTATTTTTTTAAAACCATAATACAGAGAAATTAAGTAACAAAACTACAAGTTTGTTGCACAAGAAAAATAAAATTGATAACAGATGTTCAATATCAGTTGTTCATTCTCATTTTTGCAAATTATTGTTTATCGAAAGCCCTCCGTTTATTGGGATAAAAGTTCTCAGTTTTAAGTACAGTTTTAAATGTTTTTATATTCGAAATTGGAGACCAACTTTCGAATTTTTTATGGAACACCCTATATTTTATGATGCTTTTGGATTTTACTTAACTAGTGGCTTGTAGGGGCAATAGCCCCTATATATAGGCTATATTTCTTGGAGCAATACCTCTTCGTGATGGCCTACCTTTGCGAAGTGGTCTTCCAGTGTTATTCATTGCAGTAAAAAAGTACAGTTGAAATAATTTTATAATGTGCTTAATCTTATAGCCTAAGCTTTGATTTTAATTCTCACTTTGAAACAAAAAACACAGCTACAATAACAAAACACATTACAAAACTGTACATTCAGGTGTTGTTATGATAGCTGAATTTTCCAATTTATATACAATCACCTGTATTTAACACTAAAATCACCTGATTTACACCTACATATTCCCATGCTATTTAAATGGTAATTATTTTATTCTGTAACAAATTTTCGTGACACAACTAACAAAAACGAATATTTGCCCCCAAAAATTCATGCCCAGACCTCTAAAATGAGACCTCTCTTAGCTTTCTACGAACTACCGTTGGCTCACAATTTCATTTGCAAATTTGGGCTTACGGAATTAGATATATAGATTCTGGATTTTGAATCGGCTTATATTTGCTTTCGATCAATAACAATTTGCAACATCAAATGATTCAGAATTTATTAAATATTATAGTGAAGAAATTAATAATCGAATATGTTTAGGCCTACATGTTATACGAAGATGTACGAATGTTTCCGAACTCTAACGAATATGTATCTCTTCTTTAAATTTGTGTAAACCAATATATTGACGATAAAAGGTTGTATTTATATACAGTTTATAACCGCAAAGCAACATAATTCTCTAATTAATATTAAAAAAAAAAATATTCTACAAAAAATTATAATGATTGAAGTTGTAAACATAACCTCAAAGAATTATCTACGCTGCGTTTTGTTTAAGTATTACAGATGATGGAGGAAATCAGCTGTTATATTATATGTTACTCACATACGTACACTCGCTTTTATGGGAGTTGATTTAACGCATTATAAAAAATATTATTTAATTTACTACTTACATGCTGACAGTTTTATTCAATTATAACACTGGCTCTAATCAGAATCTCGCCTGACCGTAGATATAGGTTTCCCGGTACTTAATTATAAACCAGCTGCTAAATATAATTGTTATTCGTCCGGTGACCAATGATTAGTCAGCAATTAAATACACTTATCACGTGGTTGGTGATCAGGTAGGTCCAATGTACATAATATTTTTGTTCAAATAAAAGTGTTGCAACGGAACTTTTCCGCTTACTGTTCATATTATTTCTGTACAATACAAAATACGGTGTCCTGCGCCCAGTCGTTAACACGTTAATATCGTTCGTTGGACCAGGGTTGCAGGGGAAAATCGGCCGTAGTCACAAATACTACTTTTTGAGAAAAACTCATTTCAACCTTTAACCATGTTACTAGTAGACTGCAATGGTATAAATGTTTGTGACAGGTTTAATGTTCGTAAATTAAACTTTTGTGAACAGAAATAAGATGAAAAAATACATGTAACCCCGTGACTTCATAATTGTATTAAAGTAAGAGATGGGATAGTAAATTAAAGTAGGAGAGTAAATAATAAATATTATTATTATTATTATTACCTAAAGTGGAAAATATTCAATCGATTTCGAACAAATTTGAAAAAAACACGTCAATTAGGCCAGTATAGATGCACGAAAAATGTTTTGAATTTTTTTAAAAAAACAACCCTCTTTATGGCCAAAAAACCCTAAAAATCTGTTATTATTATTACTAGCTAAACGAGAAATTTTAGAAAGATGCAGTTTTTTTGCATATGGTAGGGTAGATTGAAGGTTACAAATAAAATCAAATTTTATCAAAATCGTTAGAGCCGTTTTTTTATAAAAAAATAATAACTGATTTTTTGGCGGTTTTTTGCCAAAAAGAGGTTGTTTTTCTAAACATTTCAAAACCGTTTTCGTGCACCTATACAGGCTTAATTGACATGTCTGGTGCAAATTTGTTTGAAATCGATCGAATAGTTTTCGCTCTAGCTTTGTATACATACAGACAGACATTTTGTAAAAACCACTTTTTTTGACTCTGGGAGTCCCAAAACGGATATTTCCACAAAAATCTCAACATCGATTTTTATAATATATTATTTAGGATAACATAATATCCTACCCAAAAGTAAGTTCAAGTGTAATTTTGTGGGTTGTTTTATACGTATATTTTGTCTTCTAAAAATAGAATTCGTTTTTCTATGAGTCAGTAAAAGTTCATAATAATCCAAAATATGTTTCTAAAAAGGCGTACAATGAAGTTTAGTTTATTAAAATTATTATAAATATACAATCAAAATTACACACACATTATTTAGTAAGTAGGATATTGAAAAGAAAAAAAATTGTCTTCTACGTGCTAGAATTTGGAGAGGAGGCGTATTGTAAATTATTCTACCCTAAAACGTTTGTAAAAACAACAAAATACGTTTCCAAAAAGGCATACACGAAGCCTAATTTATTATTGGCGGTTTTTGTGTTGAGGATTCCACAGAAGTTTTGTTTTCGATAAGTAGCAACAAGTTTATTTACATTTTCTTCCGACTACTCGCAAAGCAATCACAACAAAACAATGCGCACGAAAATTACAAACCTCTCACACAACCGTGTTCATTGAGAAAACCAACAGAAGGTGGATCGTGACGTGCCGTGCGCGTCGAACAACGCACAAGTGTATTCGCATCTTTAGATTTTTTGAAAAAAAATGAATGACATTCCGACATACAGGCCTATTAAATAGATTCATGCAAAAATTTCAAGGTGAAGTAAAGTTGGGATCAAGGGTAAATAAAATCTAGAAGTACGTACGTACGTACGTGAGTAACATGTAATATAACAGCTGATTTCATCCATCATCTGCAATATTTAAAGAAAACCCAACGTACATTATAGTTTGGGGTTATGTTTACAACTTCAATCGTTATAATTTCTTGAGAAGTTGATTTTTTTTTAAATATGTGTTATAGAACTAATGCATGCTATAATACGTTATAAGATTTGCTTTGAGGTTATAAACTGTATATAAATACAAACTTTCATCTTCAATATATTCGTTTATAAAAATTTAAAGAAAAGATAGTAGTTATTCGTTTAAGTTCGAAAACATTCCTACTTCTTCGTATAACATATAAACATATTCGAATATTAATTTCTTGACTATAATATTAATAACTTCTATATCATTAGATCTATTAATATAAAATAAAAAGCAATTGAAAGATAAAATTTTTATCTTTCTTTAAATATATAATAATGTATATAAATACAAAGTTTTATCAAGTAAGCCTTCAGTTTTATAATCCTTATAATTGTACACATTTACCGAGTTAAAAATCCCCCTCCTTTAGGTAGGCCTAGATTAAGTCTGTTAGTTTTAAAACAGTATTTTTTTTAAATCATGTACATTTTACTTGTATCTAATTAATCTGCCTGTGATTTTTCACGAGGGCTTACTAGTAATAATAATAACCTGAAAGGATACTCTTTCTTGTTAAAATGATACTAATGAATTTATAAGGAACCTATTTAACATATAACAAATCATTCTGAAATGAGACTTTCGACATTTTTAGAAACAAGTAAAAACATTATTTGTTTTGAGTTTATCATGTTAAGTATCACATGAAATCCCATGCAATAAGTTTTAAAATTAGCTAGGCCCTATCAAACACCAATCTAGCACTATTGGTTGTAAATCTACGAGCATTTTGGTGATCGAAAACATTGTTTTAAAAAACTACTCAAGTAAAAGATATGAAAAAAATAGATTTTCAATGTATTTAGATGGTGTAACTAACACACAAAAAATCATGTATATCTTATACATAGAGATTAAGGTGTCTGGTGATTTCACATGGAATGGGACAAAAGCTTATTGGAAGTTCTTTAACGCGGGTTGCGGTAGGAGTTAACAAAAAATAGAAAATGAAATGCGTAGCGAAAAACTGTTATTAATTGAATTGGTTGCTATGGCAATGACAAATTACGAGTAACGAAAAAGCGTTATTAAATTGGTTGTTATAGCAATGAATGTAAATACATTCAAGAAACATGTGTTTTGGTTCGTCAATTTAAATTAACAGACGGTTCCGTCCGGCGTAGTTCAGAGATGATCGTCAAGCGCTGAAGTACATACAGTAAACGTAAAATCTTGGTTCTTCGGTGTATTCCTAACCTAAAATTATTGTGTGTATATTGAATTTATTTTACCTGCCTTAACGGCAACATACATACAATAATTTTAGGTTACGCCTAGAAAGTTTTGAGTGTAGGCCTAACATAAAATTGCCTTTAAAGGTAAAATAAATTAAACTACACACAATAATTTTAGGTTAGGCCTAGACTGATGAACCAACATTTTATGTTTATTGAATGTATTTGCAGTGAATGACATTTAACTCTGTTTACCATCTTAGCTTTGATGTTATAATTTTATTAGTTCTACATCTTTATTATAACTAGTGGACCGGGCAATGCTTCGCTATTGCTTGATTTACCTAACCTAAAATTATATTCAGTTTTTGATCCAAATCAGTTGTTGATCAAAATCAGCTGTTGATCAAAATCAGCTGTTTTAAGCTTTTCATACGAACAGCTGTTTTTTGTGCCCCTGATAAAATCAAAAGAAATCTTTCTTCTTCTTCCTTAAGATTGACCTTCCATAAGATTAACATGGCAGCTTTGAGGGCCACTGGGGCGAAGCCCTTAACACACATTGAGCTCATTTTAAGGGAAGCACAACTTCAGAGTGAGCTCTGTAAAATGACACCAAAAACATCAAAATCGGTTAAAAACTCTAGGAGGAGTTCTACCATAGATCATGAATAATAAATAGATCTTGCATCCATACGGGGGTTGTGTGCCGGAAAAAAGGTGTTCGCGAAAATAGTACATGATCGCGCCGCGAGGTAGCGCTAGGGAGAAAGCATTGTAAGCATTGGTGTTTCCAACCAGCTTCCTTCGTTTCCCCATTAGATAGCGCCAAAAAAGTCGAATTTCCAGTGGAACAAAATATTGCATTGGATCGGAGTTCTATTAGGTTATCCAAATACAATGGTTCTACTCACAAAATAACCCCTAGAAAATTAATTATGTATATAGATAACATTAAACGTATGGAAACAGTAAATATTTGTGTAAAAAAAACAACTAACAATAAACGGCAATTGAAAGATTAAAATTATGTGTGTATGTTGCCGTTAAGGCTGGTAAAAGAATTGAAGAAAAGGCGTGATAAACTGCGTCACGACCACACACATTTACTTCTTTTCTTTACCAGAAGAACTTTTATCAGAGAATATAAAAGGTGAAGGTATAGAAAGTCGACGGTAATGTCGAATGTAAATATGGTTGGCGCTTGTTACAATTATTCCCCAGTATAGAGTGCACACTCAATCCGTGAGATAATACCTGTTCGGAGAAAGTTCAAGGCGAAGCGAGTCGGGACCCTGGGGCGACTATTGCATGGTTGTTTGGCTTGAATAACATCAAGTGTTACAGTAACAAACGAGGCGACTAGCAGGTCTGGAGTTTTTGCTGAATGACAGACATTTTTTGTAACATACTCGTTTTATCAGCGGAGAAGCAATTGCAAATAGATAACAGTAAACTATGATATTTTCATGGGAATGACGAGGTTAATACGTAGATTTTTAGCGAATTTCCATACGAAAAGTGAGCTATTGCAGTGGCCCAAGGTCGGGAGTAGCAAATGTATATACAGGGTGGACCAGTTAAAGTGTGACAATAGCTAACTTTTAAAATACGAATCGGACAAAAATGTTTAAATAGAACATCTGCCCTTAATTTTTGATACCTTTTGGACTGTGTATACAAAATTTTCAAAATCCGCCATTTTGAACCCAAAATGGCGGCCAAGTTCATTTTTTAAATGGAAACCCCCCATTTTTATGACGTTTTTGGATTTTATGGGCAATTTCAAGACTGTTTTGTTCTTTACATTTTTTTTGATAAACCTAACGGTTCTCCTGTAAAATGAAGTCGAAGTTTCATTTTCTTACAGCTAATCACTCATAAAGGTTACAATAACCAACTTCTAAACCATGCTTCAGACAACAAACTTTTTTTAAATCAAATTAGTACAATAAAATATGAAACCATCACTCTCCCATAAAATTTAATTAAAGCTTTCAAACGCAATTGAGCAATTTAGGACACATACTAAAATTAGAATTGTTAAAGTGGTTTGTATTTAAACGCGTTTTGAAATAAAGCAGTCATGCTGGTTATCATTTTACAACAATGCAACAGCTGTTTCCGGATTCTTCATTGTTGCCTTTTAATCTAGTTTATACCACAGTACTGTTAATATTGGGTCTATGCATACTGATAAAAAAGGGCTAAAACTGTAACGAATGAAGATAACTCCATTAATGTACTAGCATATGTTAATGTACAACCTCAATCTAGCAGTCGGAAGACTTCTGCTGAAAGTGGCATTAGTAAAACTTCTGTTTTAAGAATTTTAAAATCAGCTAAATTTCACGACTACCACATTTCACTGCTCCAAGACTTGCACGGAAATGACTTCAACAATCGGAAAGCTTTTTGCAACTGGGCACGTCAAAAACATCTACAAGAGCCCTTGTTTTTCAACAGTGTATTATTCTCCGACGAATCTACCTTTACCAACACAGGGCAAGTTAACCGCCATAACATGCATTATTGGGCCGAAGTTAATCCTCACTGGATGAGAGGCGTTCCCCATCAACATCCTTGGTCTCTGAATGTATGGTGTGGAATTATTGGTGATTGTGTAATTGGTCCGCACTTTTATTGAAGGACATTTGAACGGCCCGATGTACTCTGACTTCTTGTTCAACATCTTACCTCAGCTTCTGGAGAACTTACCACTACATGTCAGGAACACCATGTGGATGCAACATGACGGAGCCCCGGCGCACTTCGCTGTCTGCAGTAGGCTTATGATGGACCAACTCTATCCAGAAAAATGGATAGGACGAGGAGGACCTGTAAGCTGGCCAGCTCGCTCGCCAGATCTTACTGTGATGGATTTCTTCCTCTGGGGATTTCCTAAGGAACGAGTCATGGAAACTGCGCCCACAACAAGAGACAACATGAAAGAAATAATCAGACAGGCCTGTTTGCTAGTAACACCACTGATGCTGCAAAGAGTTCGACAACATTTCCATGAAAGAATGATAAGTTGCATCGCAATGGAAGGACATCATTTCAAGCGCTTCTTGTAAACTATTTTTTTCATTTTTAGAGTAATTTTATGTCATTTTGCTTGAATGTACACCATGATAAAACAACTTTGATAAAGTATTGTAACATAAAAAGAGTATGTATAATTTTTTTTTATTGTAGACCTAAATATTTTGAAATGTTTTATGCATGGTCGAAAAGGTGTCAACAATTAAGGCAAGTGCCCCAAAAAAAGTTTCTTGTCTGAAGCATGATTTAGAAGTTGGTTATTGTAACCTTTATGAGTGATTAGCTGTAAGAAAATGAAATTCGACTTCATTTTACATGAGAACCGTTAGGTTTATAAAAAAAATGTAAAGAACAAAAAAGTCTTAAAATTGCCCATAAAATCCAAAAACATCATAAAAATGGGGGGTATCTATTTTAAAAAATGAAGTTGGCCGCCATATTGGGTTCAAAATGGCGGATTTTGAAAATTTTGTGTACACAGGCCAAAAGGTATAAAAAATTAAGGGCAGATGTTCTATTTAAACATTTTTGTCCGATTCGTATTTTAAAAGTTAGCTACTGTCACACTTTAGCTGGTCCACCCTGTATACCAGGTGTCTTAAAAGTCCCATCCCACCCCCCTCTTTAACTTTTGTGTTTGTTAAAACAGACAAATATCCTTTGGGGAACAATACTAACTTAGCCCAAACTACCTTTTGAAGCAATCGGAAATTTTGAGTGTCCCCTAAAAATGGGGGATTTAGGGAGCAACTCAAAATTTTTAAATGGGAAGTATGGTCATGTGATACCTCATTTTAAAGGTCTATTTAAGACTAGGAAAATGACATAAAGAAAATAAAAATCGGACCACCCAAAACAAAATTGTAGCCCTAAACGTGTTGAAATAAATCGAAATAAAGTTGCTAATATCTCGAAAAGGAAGAGTTTTTAGAAAATATTTCAAGAGACAAAATTGTTTATTTGAAAGTGCTTGACATTAAATATTGCTTCCAAATCGATTTCGTAAATTTTAAGACGACTTAGAAAATTTTGTAAAAAATAAAATTTACGAAATCGATTTGGAAGCAATATTTAAGGCCAAGCACTTTGAAATAAACACTTTTTGTCTCTTGATTTTTGTTCTAAAAACTCTTACTTTTCGAGATATTAGCAACTTTATGTCGATTTATTTCAACACGTTTAGGGCCGCCATTTTGTTTTGGGTGGTCCGATTTTTATTTTATTTATGTCATATTCCTAGTCTTAAATAGACCTTTAAAATGAAGTATCACATGACCATACTTAACATTTAAAAATTTTGAGTTGACCCCAAAATCCCCCATTTTTAGGGGACACTCAAAATTTCCGATTGCTTCAAAAGATACTTTGGGCTAAGTTAGTATCGTTCCCCAAAGAATATTTGTTTGCTTTAACAAACACAAAAGTTAAAGAGGAGGGGGGACTTTTAACCCTTGACTACTACGGAGGGGTCTGTCAGACCGCTTTGTTTCAACATGTGTGGTTACTTTAAAAAAAATATATTTAAGTAGCATTCACACTCCAAACTTTTTTAACATTGTTTTAATAACCTAATAAGAAGAAAAAAATCAAATTTCGTTTTTGTATCATTATTTGGGTTTTTTTAAATTGTATACTGTAAAACATGCAATATATATTATATAAATTTTTAGATGAAAATTATGTTTGAATTATTTAAGGAAACCAACATATCTGTTATAGTTGAGTACCATAGTAACAAGGACAACATATTTTTCAACTGTAAACATGCACATGTTCTTATTTCAATGGATCGATTTTGTATGTATAATCACTACGGAACGTTTCTCAGACCGCAACAGATCGATAACTCACGAACCGGCTTCGATTTCACTCGTGCGATTCCACTGCTCAACTGACCACCCAAGGTGAGGAAGGTACTGTGAAGTGCGGAATACAGTGTTCCAAGGCGAGGGAGAAATCCCTGTTAAAATTTCCCGCGCGGTCTGATAGACGGTCCGTAGTAATTAAGGGTTAAGACACCTGGTAAGTGTTCGCACTCTAGCGGCCCCAATAGCCACGATGGCTGTGGTTGCTGAGGCGTCAAAGCTTTATCAATCGTCATGGCAGCCATCAATGGAAAAGTTCCGGGTTCAATTCCCATTGACCCCAAATAATTTTATAAATGGTTTCTTAACAGACATCATTGGCTGTGGTTCGGATTCCACGTAAAACTGTAGGTCCCGTCTTCATTAGCCTTAAGTGCAAAACAGCAGGAAGTTAAACCAAAAAAAAAATCTAGCGGCCGCATTTTAAGTCCGATTTGGTTCAAATTTGGTACACATGTTGGTTGTCTACGTCGCTCGGACAAGTTCGTTAGCCAAAAAAATCCAACAATTGGAAGCACGTTTTTTTTTTAGATTTTTCCTACGAGAATGAATTTGCGTCTAAGTTTTTTCTACAAAAATATAAATGTAGGATGTTATTCTGCACATTTTGTTTTTTTACGCGACATTATAGCTCGCTTGGTTCCCCCAAAATCGATCAAAACGTAAAATACCATAGAAGTACCCGGTTCAAAGCCATACGGTGGATTCTACCGTGGGGTTGGCGTGCGAAGCACGCAATGCTTTGTGTATTGAAGATAATCCCAATATGCGGAATGGCGTGCGAGTCACGCAATTCATTGCGTATTGAAGATACTCCCAATACGGGGGTTGGCGTGCGAAGCACGCAATGCTTTGTGTACTGTAGATACTCCCAATATGAGGAATGGCGTGCATATATATTTTATTTTTATATAGAAGAGACGTAATTTTCTAGTTATAAAACAAGACCAAAATGTGACACGGTAGAGTAGTATTTTAAACTGGTCAAATAGACCTAGTAAAGAATCAAGTTGGCACAATTTCAAAAGTGATTGGTGTTTGAATACAGTAAGCCTTTCTCTTTGTTTGTGTTTGCTATTACCTAACCTAAAAAACTGTTACTTGTGAAGAATAATTACCTGATTCTAAATTTGCCAATTTGGTTGCTATGGTAATAAATCTAAAAATGTTTTCAAGAAAAGTTTGTTGATTCTGTTTACCTGTAAGCTAAACATGTGTTAGCTTATGATCTAAATCAGCTGTTTTATTTGTAATATGTAACAACAGAGGTTTGAATTACAATACAGTAAGCCTTTTTCTTTGCTTGTGTTTGCTATTACCTAAACTAAAAAAAATAAGCGGTACCAGGAACTGCCACATCCTTTCTCACAAACATATTTAAATTATTAAACAGATTCGTTGTGACTTTATAATTATAGATGCACGAAAATAGATTTTGAAAAATTTTGTAAAACAACCCCCTTTATGGCCAAAAACCCCCAAAAAATCAGTTATTATTATTATTGGCTAAACGAGAATTTTTACAAAGATGCTGTTTTTTGCATATGGTAGGGTACATTAAAGGCTTCAAATAGGCCAAATTTTATCAAAATAGTTAGAGCAGTTTTTTTACAAAAAATAATAACTGATTTTTTTTGCCAAAAAGGGGGTTGTTTTTCAACATTTTTCAAAACCGTTTTTCGTGCATCTATACAGGTCCAATTGACGTGTTTGGTGCAAATTTGTTCGAAATCGATAGAATAGTTTTCGCTCTAGCTTTGTATACATACAGACATTTTGAAAAAAAACCCTTTTTTGGACTCAGGTGGTCTCAAAACGGATATTTCCACAAAAATCTCAACATCGATTTTTTTTGCGATCGCTATACTTTCTCTATACTATAGTATAGTGAGAAAGTAAAAAAAAACTGTCGGTTGTGAAGAATTATAACCTGTTTCTAAATTTGAGAATGTGGTTGCTATGGCAATAAATCTAAATCAAGAAAAGTCTGTTGGTACAGTATAGGCCTAACCTAAAAATGTGTTGCTAAGCTTTTGATTCGAATCAGCTGTTTTATCTGTTATAGGGCTGTGAGTAAACCCCGTATTTTGACCATTTTCAACCCTTAAAACCAATATTTTCCAAAACCCTTTCTTAGTGCACGTTTACATGGTGGTATGGAAGGTAATCTGAAATTGAAATGCTCTAGCTATCATAGTTTCGGCTGAACGTTTATTATGAATCAGTCAGTCAATCAGTCAGTAAGTCAATCAGTCAGTCAGTCAGTCAGTCAGTCAGTCAATCAATCAGTCAGTCAATCAGTCAGTCAGTCAGTCAGTCAGTAAGTCAATCAGTCAGTCAATCAATCAGTCAGTCAATCAGTCAGTCAATCAATCAGTCAGTCAATCAGTCAGTCAGTAAGTCGATCAGTCAGTCAATCAATCAGTCAGTCAATCAGTCAGTCAATCAATCAGTCAGTCAATCAGTCAGTCAGTAAGTCAATCAGTCAGTCAATCAATCAATCAGTCAGTCAGTCAGTCCGTCCGTCAGTCAGTCAGTCAGTCAATCAATCAGTCAGTCAGTCAGTCAGTCAGTCAGTCAGTCAATCAGTCAGTCAATCAGTCAGTCAGTCAGTCAGTCAGTCAATCAGTCAGGACTTATTTTATAACATAAACAGATAGAAATAACGGTAGCGCTAATTTAAAAAAAAGTTGCGAGGTACAAAATTACAATAATTTAAGTGTATTTAAGTAGTTAATAATACTATAATTGTATAAAGGAATAGATCTAATATAACATAATTACATGATCATGAAATTAACATCAGCGAAATATGAATAACTTACACTTATTATAATTATTAATATTGCAGTTATTGTAAGAAGGAAGTAGGCCTACGTCAACCGAGGCTACTTTGACATTTTTTCACTCTATTCTCGTTTCTTTGTAGAGGTAAGCCCATGAATAAAATACGAGTTGTGCAAATTAGTTAGTTCTTTTGAGTGTTATGCGAAACTAAATTGGGAGGGGGGGGAGGTCATACTTCGACAAAACAATTTTTTTAGGGGTAGACTAGGGGGTTAATTTGTATAATAGATTTTGATGCCTTATAACTTTATAGCCACTAACAATAAGGGATTCTTTGGTATCTCATTTGAAAGCACGGGCTATTGTAATTATTTGTTGCAACATCAGCCGTTCGACCTATAATAGTGTTGGCTCTATAGTTTGTCCAAACAGCCGTGCTCTCTGAACCATAAAATCGACCCTCGTTCCGATCAGGTAGGCAGTGTGAATGTGTCTGCGCGTGGGGAGCGATAGTAGATTTTTCTCTGATTTTATGGTTCAGAGCGCACTTCTGTTTGGACAAACTATAAGAGGGATTTTTAAAACTACCGTTTACAGATTTCCGAACTTTAGACGGTTTTTTTAAAAATCACAGCGTCCTTAAAACAAGGGATTAAAATGTAAATAAAAAAGGTTTTTTTCACAAAAAGCTAGAGTTTGGAAAAAGTAATACAATATAAGTACCTGAATGTTTTTTTCACAGCCGGAAAGGGCTGCTCCAGAACCAGGAGTCGCAACACCCCATTACAATTAAAAAAACTTTTTGAACAAAGTGTATTTTAAATTTGTAATTAATAGACTTATGCCTTTTCATTATCCCAGATATATGAATTTAAAAACAACAGGAATGGGAACACTATTTAAAATCCTGGTTAATTTGTGGATAAAAAAATTGGTATTCTTTTCCCCGAAAAAAGTACCGTCTACTTTTAGATTTTTTTGGATGACCTACATTTTCAATGTAAAGTGCAACCGTAATGTTGGAAAGGCCTAAGACCAGATTCGTGTGGTTAAAGTTAACTTTTAAAGCAAAATAACATTGGAAAATGTAAAGTCAAAAACAAAAGTTTTATGAAAGTAGCCCCGGTCGATGGTACATAATACCATAGATCATGAATAATAAATAGATCTTGCATCCATACGGCAGCAGTGTGGCGAAAATTAGGTTGTCGGGAAAATAGTGCATGATCGCGTCGCGAGGTAGCGCTAGGGAGAAATCATTGGTAGCATTGGTGTTGCACACAGCTTCCGTCGTTTCCCCAATAGATAGCGCCACTATCGTCGAATTTCCAGTGGAACGAAATATTGCATCGGAGTTCCATTAGGTAATACAATGATAATACAAAATGAATTACTTACCAATTATTTTGTGTTTTAGTGGTCAGATTGAAAACGTGGGTTGCTGTAACAAAAAACAACAACAAATTAATAAATTTTTCATTATAAAAAAGACATTGATTCCTAGAATATAGGACAGAAGAAGCTATATATGTTTTTCAGTGTTTGTTAGTTTTAAAATAAACAGCGTTTCTTTCGTGAATCTATATATAACAGGTGTCTTAAAGTCCCCCCCCCCCTTTAATTTTTCGGCGAAACGTTCCCACGGTCGCATCCAAAGAAGCAGTACTGTATACAGGCCCGTGTGACTGCCATATCCTCAATGCCCCTCAACCCTGATTCTAGACGCATATGCGATTTCGTGTCGTACTTTAAGACGCACAGAGCTGCGTCTAGTTGCGTCTCGACGAGTCTAGCTGCTATTACAGTCGATTCCACGTTCACCGTGCAGTACAGAGCGCCCATAAGCCATGTTATCCATACGACAGTCTCACCGATAATAGCCAACTAAAAAACATCAACTCCCGTGCAACGCTCGTACAGTTGACTCAACCCGCGTGACAATAAACGTGATGTTCCCAGTAATGGTAGTAGCATGTCTATTCTGTCAGACCTGTACTGCACGGTGAACGTGGAATCGAGTGTAGACGCAGTAGGTGTTCAGGCCCTTGCGTTTTCCATAAACTCTAATGCTTCTCAACTGAGCATGCAGGGCGACGACTGCAGACGAACATTGCGTACAGGCCCGTAGTGGTTAAAGATCGACTTGTCTCCAGTTATTCGACCATAATCCTTTCTCCACAAAACTCAATTGCACCTTCACTGATTACCCGAAGCAATATCCACAGAGTACACGTATCTAGACCATCGCATATACCTTGTTATTCCACGTAGGAAAACACGGTAATCATAATCAAGCATGCGCACAATCGTCCCAATTCGTACGAGTTATTCAGCTCGTCACGGCCGACCATCGCACTGTGTAATTACAAACGCCATTGACCTCAAGTAATTGTTTTGCGTCATACAGTTGTTAATCACATTGTGACATCCGATTGTCGGGCTGCAATAACGTTTGACGTTTGGAGGTTATGTTCGCTGTCGGCGTCACAGTGTACAGATACAGCCGGAAATTGTTTTAATGTTCGTGGATTTGTATCAAACTTATTCAAATCTATATATAAAGCGAAATACCACTCACTCACTAATCACGATTTCTCAAAAACTACTGAACGGAATGGAATGAAATTTGGTATGTAGCTTCCTCTAGGGCCATAATTGTTCACTAAAAAAGGGGTTTTAAAAAATTGGAAATTTTAGGGGGGTTTGGGGTGTAAAAATTAGTAAACCACGGTTTCTCCAAAATTACCGAACAGATTGGAATGAAATTTGGTATGTAGCTTCCTCTAGGGCCATAGGTGCTCACTAAGAAAGGGTATGAAAAATTTCGAAATTTTAGGAGGGGTTTGGGGGATCGAAGTTACTAAAATCATAATTTCAGACCTTTTATTATTATGAAAATAGTGCTTTTATTATTTAAGATCTATATATATATATATATATATAAGCCAAATACCACTCACTGACTGAACACTTAAAAAGAATACAATTACGTTAAAAAGACTGAAAATACCAACCACCACGGGCAACGCCGTACGGGTCAGCTAGTCTATATATATAAAAGCGAAATACCACTCACTCACAACGATTTTAATCAAAACCCCGAACCACAAAACAAGGAACAAAAACAAAAACTAAACAACTAAATTGTAAGTTATGTTTAATACGTTACCCTTATGTACATTTCGAGGACATGGTGTCATCATCCTCAGAGGGTTTTAACTCCTCTGAGTAGTGTTTTTTTATTATTTCGTACTGCCTATATTCTGCGCCTTTGTTAGTGGACCAATTTCCCGAATAATAATCACAATAATTTAATTTTGGAAATTCGCTAAACTCTCCGCTCGTCAGCGGTTCAGCTGCGTGATCGAATTATTTATTTCATTAACAGGCACACGTAAAACAAAAAGAAACGTTTATCAAGAGAAAACATACGGAATTAATACAATTTTATAACATTCTGATAGCAACTAAATTATTTTAAATATAATTATAAAATTAATATAATTTTACCTAATTTATATCCGTCTTGTGACTTTGTTCGTCTTAAGTCACAAGACGGATATAAATTAGGTAATTATATTAATTTTATAATTATATTTAAATTATCAAAGTGACATGGATACCACACAATGGAAATTAAACTAAACTATATATTATAGCTTTCGGTTTACATCGATGGTGCGATATCGCGCAAAACTTATAGCATTATATAGTAAAGCTCTATATAGCATAGCGCTATATAGTAAATCTCTATATAGTACAGCGCTATATAGTGAATCTATATTATATAGTACAGAACTATATAATAAATCTCTATATAATAGGCCTGCACAGCAATATAGTAAATCTCTATATAGTACAGCGCTATATAATAAATCTCTATATAGCACACCGCTATATAGTAAATTTCTACATAGTATAGCGCTATATAGTAAATATCTATATAGTAAAGCGCTATATAATAAATCTCTATATAGTAAACAGCTATATAGTAAATCTCTACATACATAGTATAGCGCCATATAGTAGATCTCTATATAGTAAAGCGCTATATAATAAATCTCTATATAGTACACCGCTATATAATAAATCTCTACATAGTATAGCGATATATAATAAATCCTTATATAGTACACTGCTATGTAGTAAATATCTACATAGTATAGCGCTATATAGTAAATGTATATATATATATATATACTAAATCTCTACATAGTATAGCGCTATATGGTAAATCTCTATATAGTAAATCGCTATATAATAAATCTCTATATAGTACGTCTCTACATAGTATAGCGCTATATAATAAATCTCTATAGTTCACCGCTATATAGTAAATCTCAATTATAGTAAATCTCTATATAGTAAAAGCGCTATATAGTAAATCTCTACATAGTATAGCGCTATATAGTAAAGCGCTATATAGTAAATCTCTATATAGTATACCGCTATATAGTAAATCTCAATATAGTAAATCTCTATATAGTAAAGCGCTATATAATAAATCTCTATATAGTACACCGCTATATAGTAAATCTCTATACAGTACACCGCTATATAGTAAATCTCAATATAGTAAATCTCTACATAATATAGCGCTACATAGTAAAGCGCTATATAGTATAGCGCTATATAGTAAATGTCTAAATAGTATAGCGCTATATAGTAAATCTCTATATAGTAAAGCACTATATAATACATCTCTATATAGTACACCGCTTGACCGCTATATAGTAAATCTCAATATAGTAAATCTCTATATAGTAAAGCGATATACAGTAAATCTCTACATAGTATAGCGCTATATAGTAAATCTCTATATAGTAAAGCGCTATATAGTAAATCTATACATAGTATAGCGCTATATAGTAAATCTCTATATAGTACACCGCTATATAGTAAATCTCTATATAGTAAAGCGCTATATAGTAAATCTCGACATAGTATAGCGCTATATAGTAAAGCGCTATATAGTAAATCTCTATATAGTAAAGCATTCTGTGTGCGACAGCCTTTAGGCAAGACCGGTACTAAAATGCTCCACAATACACATTTTCTCTGATGTTAATACCATCTTAACCAATGCTGAATAAAAATCAACAAACAATACTTTTGCTATGACAACAATAACAGTAATCAGCTGGCGTAAACACATGTCATATGTTTAATAAGTTTCAGTGCCACTTGTTTTGGGCCATAATGTAGAAGCGACATCCAGTATTTGTAAATAAAATACGATTTAACAAACTAGCATAATCACAACCAGCATTATGTTACAGAAGTAATCGTGCACTTCCTGCGCTTATCGCGTGCAAGGCATTCTTTAGGAAGTGGTTCAGACCATCACATGATTCATTTGTACATGTACAGCTGATAAAATTAAATGCAAGGCGTAGTGCTTGGTTCCAATACATATCACGGAGACTTCTCGTACACGGATTTTAACCTGCATACCGGAATCCCGATAGGAATTTTCAACTGTACGTTGTTCACACAGAATGAGTAGCATGGTATGTAGGTATTGCGAATCTTATGTTTAGCCTTATGTACAGTGGCGGCCGTAGGTATTTTTCAACTGTAAGCAAACCACTTTTTGTCGCCCCTCCCCCCCTAACCCCTCATTACTCAACTAACCAATCAGAGCATTTTTATCAAATTGTAATTTTGACAAAATTTGAAAGGTAGAAGGTAACTTATTGCAACACACAAAACCTTACAAACAAGAATTATAATTGCATTACAATTTACAAGTTATTAGCGAATTTCCATAGGAAAATGAGCTATTCCAGTGGCTCTCATGATCATGGGTCACCAGAACACGTCTTGAGGTGTCATTAAAAATCATACACATATATGTATGTATATATATGTTCGCACTCTAGCGGCCGCAATTTAAGTCCGCATTGGTTCAAATTTGGTACACATGTTGGTTGTCTACGTCGCGTCGCTCGGACGAGTTCGTTAGCCAAAAATCCAACACGTCTTTTGATCGGCAGTAACTATTTTTTTTAGATTTTTCCTACGAGAATGAATTAGTTTTTTAGTGTTTTCTACAAATATAAATGTAGCATGTTATTCTGCACATTTTGTTTTTTACGCGACCTTATAGCCAGTTTGGTTACCCCAAAATCGATCAAAACGTAAAATACCATAGAAGTACCCGGTTCAAAAAGCCATGTGGTGGATTCTACCGTGGGGTTGGCGTGCGAAGCACGAAGTGCATTGTGAATAGAAGATAACTTCCAATACGGGGGTTGGCGTGCGAAGCACGCAATGCTTGGTGTGTTGAAGATACTCCCAATACGGGGGTTGGCATGCGAAGCACGCAATGTTTTGTTTGTTGAAGATACTCCCAATATTCGGAATGGCGTGCAAAGCACGCAATGCATTGTGTATTGAAGATACTCCCAATATACGAAATGGCGTGCGAACCATTTTGCAGCTATTCAGCACCGTCGTGAATAGATCTATTTCCCAAATTGTTGGTTGAAATCCTAAAACATAGGCCTATAAACTTAATTTTGGAAATTTGTTCAACTCACGTCAGCGGTTCAGCTGCGTGGTCGAATTATAATGATATTTCCCACTAAAATTTAATTTTATAAACGGTGTACGACTTAAGCTAAGGACAGTGAACATGTTTCCTGACAAAGGTCACTATAGAGCTTAGTTGTTAAATTTTAGAGTCTGTTGTTTTTAGTGGGGGATAGTTCAACAATCTAATTACGGTGATACATTTTTTACCATAACTTTAGTTTAAGAAGTCATAGAGACGTCTAGTTTGCGGCATTCATTTTCTTTTTCTACCCTCAAGTAAATGATATGCAACTTGCTAGGGGTTGCTATTTGAAAATAAAAAAAACACCCCCAGCAACCCCTATTTAGGGGCGAGGGTTGAAACCCTAAACCACATAAAAAAGTACTTTTACTTATGTTAGTAACATTTACCAAAGATTGATTGAAAATTTATAGTCGTTCAAAAATTAAAGAGGGGGGGCCTTTATGGGACACCCGGTATGTATACGCCCGTTAGTCCAAATGGTAGATCCACTGTATGATATCCATATTCAAGAAATTTTTAATAAATGAGTACAACTATAATAATATGTTTTAGCACATCTGGAAAAATACCCGCAGAGAAACTTGAACTACTTACGTGATTTGATAATGGTGTAGTATTTTCCACGACAAATTAAAAAATTCAAACAAAATCCGTTTAACCTCGATATTATTGCAGATTTACTGGAACTGAATTCAAACACGCATATTATAAAGGTCGCCCAAGGTGATCCATTCTTTACGCTGGACGAATAAAAATAAAAACTAATGCACAACGTACGTGATTTTAACGGTCGCAAAACAATTCCGATTTTATTGAAATTCAATATCCATTAGAGGTAGGACAAAAGCAAAGCTATTACGTTTAATGACTTTCTTTTCAGTTATTATATTATGTAATTTTATGGCAATATGTGTACATTACCGTCAATAAGAACGTGTCCAAATGTTTATTACTTTACATAAATTGTACATTGCGGACTTTTTTCTTTTTATTTACTTCATATATGAACACATGTTGGAACGAAGTTCCTTAACGCGGGTTGCGGTAGTAGGTAACAAATAGAAAATGTAATGCGTAACAAAAAAAAAGATGTTATTAATTGGTTACTATGGCTATGGCAATGACAAATATAAGTTACCAAATTGGTCGCTATGGCAATGAATGTAAATACATTCAAGAAACATGTGTTTTGGTTCTTCAATTTAAATTAAGAGACAATCAGTTCCGTCCGGCGTAGTTCAGATGTTATCGTCAATCGCTGAAATTTTAGATTAGGCCTAGAAACTAATTTTACGTCTACGCCTAACTAGCCCAGTCTATCGATTTCCCAAAGTCGAAAAAAAATCGATTATCATTTTTTTTTTCGATTATTCTTAATATTTCGAGCTGGGATGAAGATAGAGGAAAATAAAAAATACCACCGTGTAGGGCAGGTATTTTTCAACAAAAAAGGCCATATGTATTTATTTCGTCCGAGCAATGGTTCGTCTGGAAAAAATCTATAATGCAGGTATGTATTTTGCAGCAGGGGAAATCACTAAAAGGGGACATCTTATTCATATATGAAGCGTTGGCTCATTCTAAATTGGCCGAATTTTAATATATCGAATTGAAACTTGACATAGGAGTTAAAATATATATTTTAAACATTTATGCTGAGTCTCAGCTTGTTATCTTGAAAATGACCCGATCTAGGAGTCGATTTCGATTATCGATTTTAGGAGTACCGGACCCACGAACTAATTTCAATCTATTCCAGTTTCGTCAATTTTTGGAATATCAACACCAAATTTGTTTTACAAGTTGAGTACACCAGTATAAATATTCTTAGTAAGTATGAACGATTTTTTTCTTGTTATTTTTAAAAACGAGGCGCTTGAAAATAGTCTTCTGTTTTACCTATCTCGTTTTAACTATAACACTTTTGGATTCAACGACTCCATTTTCGACATTTTTGAACATATCGATTTAAAAATTGGTACAGAAGTTAAAAATACAATTGTTTTTTGCTATACTTATTTTAAAAACTATATTTAAAAAAATGACTAATCTGCAGCTGATCGACTCAAGCGTTTTGATGAAAAATCTAAAAAGGTCTAAAACTATACTT
>JAGFPH010003838.1:94104-109540 GCA_018207615.1 Philaenus spumarius
TACAAACTAATGTTTACAAGCAGCTGACAACAAAATTACTGAAGAGATGTTTATTGATTAGAATAATTTTCCAGTTGTCTAGAGGGCAGTGGAACTTCTTGCTCACTCACGGCTATACTGAGGAATGAACGGAGAGAAACAGCCCACCAAGTGAGTTTGCCCACTCATAACACATCAACCTTAACGCCGCACTCTGCTCGCTCCGTATTGTCAGAGAAGACGAGTAACAATAACCAGTTTTATTTTTGACTTACCTTCGTACATAATTTGTAACAATCCCTTACCTAAGTGATTTAGTTTCTATAGAAGGGCAGTATCTAGGACCAGTTACACCTCCAGTAACATGTACGTTGACATTCAAGTTTTGCTTAACTAACTTTTCAACATTAGGTGATGTATATGTCAGATAACACACGTGCTGATCTTCCGCCTGAAAAATAAAATTGTTTACAACTAGGTTAAATTGGAATAGAATCATTGAGGAGGTTTTTGCTGTTTTATATAAACTAACAACTCCTGTGGTCGAAATTCAACCAATTTTGATTGTAAAGTAACAAAATTCGACTTGTTTCTTACATAATTAATTTAAATTTATCATAAGCATGTAAATTCCCAATTCGTAGCTTGAATATAAGAGAAAAAGAGTGGGAAAGGGTCAAAAGGAAGATTGATGGAATCAATGATAAATATTTTGTAAACACGTGAAATTATTTAGCAGTAAAAATTCAACTATTAAACGGTTGAATAATGTAACAAATAAAGATAAGTAAAAATTCAATTTGAAAGAAATGGAAACAACTCTATTAGCATATGTTTGGTAATTTGTTTGTTAATATTTTCCCGAGCTGGAAACGCAAAGGGATATTATACCTCATACAACCGTGAATGATCAAAATGATTTCATACAATTGTTTGATGCATTTTGTATCAAAAAATCGTGTGTGTATTAAAAATATAAACCCATGACCTACAAAAATATATTTTTACATTCATTGCCATAGCAACCGACTGTATAAAATAGCAGATAAAACAGCTGATTCCGATAACCAGCTTAGCTCACGTATTAATATAATGGTAACATTTATATGTCTACATGTAGAAATGGAGTGTTGACAACTCCTTTAAATTTATACTTATGGATGCACATTTTTGTCATTTTTCAAAATCGTTTAACATTATTTTATAAAATGGTTAAGGCCTAGTGAGTAAATGATCTATACAAAAAGTATACAGCAAATATTTTTTGTAATAACTAAATTGTATTTTTTAGAGCTCAATTTATTTCTTTCGGCTGATATAGAACTCAAAGGGCTTGAGAAAACTTTTTGTAATCCTTCAACTTGTAAAGCACCCCTAAAATTATGAAATTTATTTTGTGTACTAGGAAATCCCAGGCAGATCAATTAGGTACACATCAGAAATCGCATATATTATTTCTCAAGACTATTTTTTTGTCGGTACGCCATAACTTCCTTAATACATCATCAAATTACATGAATGAGGCATCATTTTAAAACTTTCCTTAACCACTACACGGGAAAAATAGACAAACAGCTTAAAATTCATGTTTTAATAACAAAAATTGATTTAAAAAACTTTTATATTATACTCTGTATGTTCCTAATGAAAGGCGCCATCTACTAACCATCTGCTTAACTAGCATGACAGCTGTTAGTTAGATTGTTTACACTGTAAGATTGTATAGGGAAACTGTTATTTATAAACCAATGTAAATAAATAAACTTAATCAACTGAATTAAATTAACGTGTTAAATCAGGTAAATGTAGGCCTACTCCGAACTTGCGAAATATTCGCACGGGTCAGCTAGTACTATTTAAAAACAACGGACTTTATCTAGGCCTACCTAACTATGCTGACGGGGATTATTATCTCGGTAAATGTGCACAGTTAAAAGGATTATAAAACTGTAGGCCTACTTATTAAAATTTTGTATTTATATACATTATTATAAATCTAAAAAAGATAAAAATGTTATCTTTTAATTTTTTTTTATTTCATATTGATAGACCAAACGATTTAAAAATTATCAATATTATAGAGAATAAATGAATAAGGTAGGAACCTGGCTTTCACTGTTAGCAATCACCTCCCTCCGGGAAAATTAAAGGGGTCTGTTCCCCGGTGATTTAGCTACGTCTTCGGTTAGGATCCCCAGTTTAGGCACTCTAGTAATTTCTTGTTTGTTTGTTTCAGATGCTCAAGTCTCCCTACGAGCGACGCCAAGCCCGCAGGGAATCCCGCCACCGCAACCAACTGCTCCTCCAGAGCCAGGACCACACCAGTCTTGCCCGGCGGATCTACGCCTCCACTAAGTATCGGGAACTCGTGACCATCGCCAGTCCGCATCATCACACCCGAGGACCCACGAGGACCACTGTACGCAGTGTTGCCAGATCGGCCGGAACGACCATAGACGTACGCCACCCTTCAGGAGGACGCTCTCCCAGCACCAAAGCCGACTCCAGCTCGAGAGCACCGGTCTAACAAACTTTCTCGCTCCCACCGGCCCTTTTCAGGGCCCAATATACAAACTCCTTGGACCAAGCCTTCCCGGCCTGATAAGGCCAGTCCTTGTTCCGCCATCCTACACCTTTCCCCATCCCGACCTACCACCTCCGGTTACTCACAACTAATTCCTACTTTTGATTACAGGTGCTCTCCGTTCGCAGAAAGGAGGCCACGTCAGCTTTGATACAAGTTGATTTAGTATACTTTAGGGAAATCACTGACAAATTTTAACATCTGTTTTTTTAAACAGATGGACTTAAACAGACATACATTACCACTAATATTGGTCATACCTTTATCCAAACTTCATCATTCATAAAGGAGAATGGTACAGGAGGGTTGTCACCAATTTGTGGTATACACACACTGTAGTCTATAGTACGGCCGTCTATCCTTGGAGGAGTGCCTATAACAAACACAAAGTACAGTCAGAAAAAGCGGATTAATTTGACAACTCTATTGGGTGTTCCGAAAGCTACAATTAAGCTATATTGTGTAACAATGACTGTTGTAATCCTGTGTGAATGTTTATTTGACTACCTATTATTAGCGAATTTCCATAGGAAAAATGAGCTATTGCAGTGGCCCTTATGGTAAGACCCAAGGTCGGGAGTAGCAAATGAGCAATGATCATGGTACCCAGAACACTTTTTGGGGTGTCATTAAAAATCATATATATATATATATATATATTATTTATATATGTGTTCGAACTCTAGCGGCGTTGGTTGTCTACGTCGCTTGGACGAGTTCGTTAGCCAAAAAAATCGAACAATCGGAAGCACGTTTTTTGACCGGAAGTAACTATTTTTTTTCATTTTTCCTACGAGAATGAATTAGTTCTTGAGTTTTTTCTACAAATGTAAACGTAGGATGTTATTCTGCACATTTTGTATTTATACGCGACCTCATAGCTCGCTTGGTTCCCCCAAAATCGATCAAAACGAAAAATACCACAGAAGTACCCGGTTCAAAGCCATGTGGTGGATTCTACCGTGGGGTTGGCGTGCGAATGTTCTGTGTGTTGAAGATACTCCAAACAATCGGAATGGTTTGCGAAGCACGCAATGCATTGTGTATTGAAGATACTCCCAATATGCGGAACGGCGTGCGAACCATTTTGCAGCTATTCAGCACCGTTGTGAATAGACATATTTCCCATATTGTTGGTTGCAACCCTAAAACATAGTCTTAAAATAAACTTAATACTGGAAGTTTGCTCAACTCACATCAGCGGTTCAGCTGCGTGGTCGAATTATTTTGTTATTGATATGGAACTTATTATGTTTATGTTTATGGAACTTTGGACTTCTAAAGTCTACCAAATCAGAAAATATTACGATTTTTAACAATAATCATCTTTATTGGGCAAATTGGGCCCCTGTATTTCATTTCCCAGAAGCCTGTGACATCAAATGGAGAGGCTGGTTGGATGCCAGTTGTTACCCAACTTTTTAAAATCTGCGATAATGCCATATTGGATGTTACAGGCTCCTATCATATAGCTACATAAAATGATGACATCTTATAGAAAAAGAATTTTTGCATAAAATAAGAATCCTTGTCTCCACCATTTTGGATTGGGGTATTGGAGATGGGTATACTTACCACCAATTTTCTCATTTCAACGAGGGCTTTAAAATGAGGTATCACACAATAAAGGTTACTATTTAATTTTTTTGATTTGCTACCCCCCTTGACAAAATAAGAAAAATGTTTATTATAGACATTGTAAAGAATTCACTGTTTACATTACAATAACGGATGCAAATAGATATAGCTGAAAACCTGGTTGCATTACCTTTTATTTCCACATACCTATTACTCTTACATAGAAGCGGATATTGCAACTAAGCACAAACCAATTGTATTTACTTTACCAGTTTTCAGCCGTCCCATTTTAAATTGCAATCTTTTTAATGTTTCCGCCAAACCGATCGCAGGTTCATCTCCCAGTCTACCAGCCGGTCTTATTTCAAGTCCAATATTAATGTGAGCATTGAGGAATGTTCCTGTTGTTATTATTACGCACGATGAACTCAGCTTTGTCCCATCTTCTACAAAACACAAAACATTTTAATTTATGACCACTGAACGACAAACTCGGCTTAATTCCAGGGTTGAATTTTGAAAAATTTACTGTGAATTAGGAACTATATTACTACAATGAATAAAAAATTTAAATTAAATCTGTATTTGTGTACTTTAATGGTTTTTCCTACTTGTAAAGTCTGTAATTACATATAAATATTGAGCTTGACTTGTGAGAAGATGGTATACTTGATAGAATAAAACTTGAACTCAGATAATAACTTTACTAACTTAAACGCGTTTCAACGGCAATATATAGCTGTTTGCTCCAATATTTCCATTAACAGCTGATTTCAAAATTTGAAGCAATTATTTTTGTATTTCTAGCTTTTAGGTTAGGTTTTTAAAGTGTAGACCTGAGCCTTTTGCTG
Organism: Philaenus spumarius; assembly: GCA_018207615.1. Classification (NCBI taxonomy): domain Eukaryota; kingdom Metazoa; phylum Arthropoda; class Insecta; order Hemiptera; family Aphrophoridae; genus Philaenus; species Philaenus spumarius. The sequence continues at coordinate 99,097 of JAGFPH010003838.1, forward strand.
ATTCTTTTAACCGTTATTATAACTGCTGTTATAAAATATAAGAAATAATTTAATTTGAACATTTAACATTATTTGCCATCTTAGTTTTGAGGTTATTATTAATCCTTTATTATAAATAAAACATATGTTTTTAGAAGGTTCCATTGGGGGTTGGCATGTGGAGCACACAGGGGTCTCCCCTAGTAATTTATAAATAAACAACTTCGGTTTTCTATCAAATACCAAATTATGAATAGATATCAGTAATTATAAAAAAAATATATATATTTCTTTTGTTGGCCTTATACTATATAATATATTATTATATACTATATATATATTATATTATACATGTGTCTGACCTAAACTTAAAACTATATGATGTTTATAATATTAGGGTGTACGATCTTGGTAACATTACTCTTACAAAGACATACATTGTGTTTATTTTTTTATTTTTTTTGTTTTCGTATTTACTTTATGGCATTTTAGACTAATGAAGAACAGGGAGGGGAAAAGCTCACAGAAATAAATAGATTAACATTTTTTAACGCTAGCATACTTGTTTACTTACAAAGTTGTTTACTTACAAACTTTACTACCCTCACTTCCAAGTACGATAAAAAACAAGTTGTGTAGTATGTAAATTTGATAATTTCGAGCATTATTTTATGAATGCAATTTGAAAACTACAAAAACAAGTGGGCTGAGGGGTAAAAAAACTTTAAAGAGGAACCTTGCAGACAGATAGTTTCACTGCAAAAAAATTAAATTCTTACTCAGTATTACCCCTCCACACTGCCGCACTGTTGTATCTGTATCAATATTGGTAGGTTCTTCCAGTAGTAAATCTTCCACCGATGTTTCCAGAATTTGTAGGTTAGGTGTTTTGTTAAACATTTCATCTTGAATATGTTTCTTGTAGAGCTGTCTGTCTATCTGTGCACGAGGGCCCCAGACTGCAGGTCCTTTTACTTTGTTCAAAACCTGTAACATTAAAAACTGAAATCAATACATATAGTAAATGTAAGTGTGGTTTGTCCGTCCGTGCTCCTATAACTCCGCAACCCACTCCCACGCCACACAGGATATTAGCAGTATTGTAGCCTATCTATGAAGAAGGTTTTCAGTTTGGAACTGCAGGGTGGAATTTGGAGAAATGGGTGTCAAAGGAGTGCATCACACTAATGGACTACTTAGAGGAAGTAGGTGAAGCAGCTGGCAATCGACCAAGTGCCAAGACAATTTTTTTGCTTCCCATTTTTCATTTAAAGATAAAACAACATGCTTTCGCCACACCAAATCCTCAGGATATCTGATGGCAGTACAGGCGGAATTTGATTAGGGAATTTAATTATTAAATTGCAGATTTATGATCTTTGCTTTTGTTTTTTTTTTGGGGGGGGGGGGGGGTTGCATTTAAAATAGGTGCATAATTTGTGTGTTGGGTATCTTTGCAATTATTATACTTATTATTATTTAAGTTACTTTTGTAAATTTAAATTAAGTATTTGTGTGTGCTAAATGCTCAGTTGCCAAAGGTAGTGTGCCAACCGGGAGACGGTTTTATGATCATTGCCCGCTTAATGCGAGCAACATGCTTTCGCTTTCCACACATAATGACACTCTCATTCACAAAGTTTAAGACCGACACTGACTAAAAACAAAAGAAAAAAATATAGTAGCATGGGGAAGGAACAACGCATGGGAAAGCATGGTGAGTCCTAAATATGATGCCGCGATGCCCAAGACTGCTTCGTCATTCACTATACTACCCATCCGCTAAAGGTCGCCATACTATTGCGTTGGGCAAGGAGCGGAAATGTTTTCAGGATGTAAAAGGCAAACAACAGTTTTGTTTTCTTTCTGTTCAATCTAAAACAAAAGTTTATATTATAAATTCACTTATTGAGAAATCCTCTCAAGCTATGCATTCTTTATCGAAATCAATTCAGTTAACTTACATTTTTTTAAGTTAACAAAATTGATTTTGACAAGTTTTGTTTTTTAAATGTATTGTATTATCAAAGTTTTTTGACTGAAACTTTTTTAACTGTTTGTCACATCTGGGCAGATGTCAAATATCATCTGGTTATTATAGTATTGTATGTTAAAGCCTTTTTATACTGTAAATAAAAATATGTTAAACACAGTAGCCTACCTTATATTGAATACCAGATATGTCACAAATCCTTGCACAGACTCCATCTAAAGCGTCAATTTCTCTCATAAGATGGCCTTTACCTATTCCACCGAATGCCGGATTGCAAGACATTTCACCTAAAACAAACACAATAGATAATTTATAAAATAAATAATAACCTAGCTCATATATTTAATTTCTTATCTAGTTTGATTTCATATCTTGCTTCGTCTGTAAATACTCTTGCTGAGTTGCCCATTTGTGTAGTTTGGTAATCTATCCTATCTTCTAAAGCGAGAGATAATTGTCTGTCTGCTAAATGGATCTGGAATCTCCGTCTAAGGATTTTTGATTTTTTGATTTTATATGGGGCTTTTGGCCACGAGAAATCGATTGGAAATGGTCACCAGTCTGGGAAAATTCGTTTTCTATGTCTTTTTATTAAATTAAAAAGTGAAATTTGTCCATTTTAAACAATACAAAGCACAGCTGATGCAAATGTTTTCAATGTCATTACAATAATCATCTGTTTTCTTTTAAACGAAGCACAGCTGATGCAAATGTTTTCAATGCCATTACAATAATCATCTGTTTTCTTTTAAACTGTATTTTATTAGAGGTAAGCCTAATGTTGTATCTATTTATAGTTACCATGGCAACGAATACTTCTGCTAAATAAACATACCCTTTATTTAGTTGTTTAATGTTATAGGCCTAACCTAAACGATGTTCACGGAAATTTGCAATAATAGTTATTGACGTGAGCGAACTAGGCCCTGCTTATAATCGAGCTTTAGCTCGGTCTCCTGGTACTTAATAATAATAACAAGATCAAAAAAACAAAAAAATATGTATTAAATAACAAACGTAAACAATTTATTTTCCATCAATGGATACTTATCAACCTATTTTAGCGACACTCACATATTCTTAGATTGACTGCTTCACTAATGTCTGTATATTAATTACAGCCAACATTTTAGACACATTGCAGCGGCCAATTATTCAGGCTTTGCAACAAATATAAAGTGAAGAGAGGAAGCCTAAGCTTGAGGTTATATAGTTTTGAGAGTGGCCTAGTTAGCCTGTATGCCTACGCTAGGGAAGTGGTCTATCGTTCATTAAGCTTAGTTCCTAGCCTGGGTTTGAGTTAAAACCCCACATGGAGATTCAACAGATAAAAGTTCAGCTTGTTTTTTATGGTAGGCTACTTGGGATATTATAATCTATTTTTATAATGGGAGCCATAGCTACACATATAACTAGTCCAAAACACGAGGATAACAAAACTTTTACTTTGATTATTTCATGCATTATTTTTGAAAAATTGAGCCATTACATAATTTTCCAATCAATGCCAGTTTGATATTTTACATATGGGTGACTTTGCATCAGTGAAGCTTAAAAGGTTGAGAACGGAAACGGATATGGGGTAGGCCTATATGAGATACGACATTAAAAGGATTGTCAACCATAAAGAAAATGATGCTCATTTTCAGGATAATATTAGGACATCACATTTTATTGACAAGAACAGTCCTAATCTTGGATAATGTGTCGTCTCTACCAACATATAAGGCATGGACAGGAAAGAGGATTTTAAAGAATGAATAGGCTAATCCTATTACGAAGTAGGCCCACTTAATGAGAAACATGCACTGAAACAATAAGTCACAGCCTAATCCCAAATCTTAAGAAAAACAGGAACTACATTATCTGGCAAGCAAAACATAATATTTACACCACTTTATTCCCCTGGCTTGAGTCTCTAAAGATGTTCATTGACAAACCTCTCACAACTGAATTTTACTGTTTAAAAAAACATTTGACATTGTTCTATATGACAAACAGTTTTATCACATACCCACTGTTTCTTTCTTATGTGTGATAAGTAGAGTACGTGACCCCATCCTTGCAGCAGCAGCACAGGCTTCCGTTCCCGCATGGCCTCCACCGACCACGATGACATCATACTGTTTCTTAGACGTGCAGAATGAACACTTTTCCCATACGTGGGGTTTCAACCCAATCTGATTACGGAAAAATAACAACGGCTTTAACGATCTTTTCATAGTTCTTTTATTCTCAAACCTATAAACAAATGAAAATAATACTTTACTAACTGATGAGCTTTTGTAATAACAACTAAACTGTTTTATACTTGACCGCTTTAATTAAGTTGAGGTACTGCGACCTTTCATTATTTAAAATAATCATCCTTGAAATTTATAATATTAAAAAGTTTATGATAAAGATAAAATATACAAACCATTAATTAACTTGGAGCTTGACGAATGAAAAGAAATTATTTAAAAATAATAATAACAATACACTAATTCTCACTCACATAAGTTTAATGCTCAAACACATTTCAACGACAAAGTTGTCATACCCAGTGATACATGATTAAGTTATAAGTTTTTAGTTGTAGCTCATGTATCACTGAGGATGACAACTTTGTTGTTGAAATGAGTTTGATCATTAAATGTATGTGTGTGAGAATTACTGTATTGTTATTATTATTTTTAAATACAAACTATTGTCTGGTGTGTTGGAATTAGATATATATATAGTTAGGTCAACAGGTCAGTTGAAAAGACATATTAGATGAAATAAATGTACATATATATGGGCCTATATTAGAAAATTAGAAACAAGCTGCATACAATATAATTGCATAATTTTGTAATGTAATGTAATTGTATAAGTTGTAATGTAATTAGGTGAAATTATATCAATCATTTTCATTTGTCGTTTAGAGTCTAGCGAAGAGTGAAAATTTTGTGTTTTGGTACATGTATCTAGCTGTCCGATAATTTATTAAGTTTGTCTTTGTGGTAAACATACAACTAAAGTGACTCTTAAGTTTTTCCAGTAAAGGCATTGGACTATATGAGTAAGGCAATCGTGACATTTTATTGTGTTGTGTAAAAACTTTGGGAAATATTAATTCATAACCTATATACATTTAACATGCGGTGAGGTGAGTTTATTTTAAGGGTTTTCTTTTTTTTAATTTGTTCCATACAATCTTAACATTATATTTGCTGCTTACATTGATTTAATACGTTTAGTAATATACTGGTAACAAAACTTTATGATTATATTCTAAAACATTTGTTCTTGCTCATAGGCTGGTACCTCTGCCATAATATAGCAAGAATGCCTATTCTAAATTTTATCCAAACGTTATTGGAAAATGTTCTAGAGCATTTTAAGCGCTTGGCAACCCAATATGGTGAAGTGTGGTATACTGAAATAATTATATTATGAAATTTTAAACTGGTAGTTGAGTTCATAAAGGGACCAATCCCTGTATTAAATTGTTTTTGTAAATAAAGTAGCCTAAATTAAGATTTTCAACATGACAAAATTTAATAATATAAGACGTTCACCATCAAATTGCCAGAATAGCTACATAGGAATGGCAGCAAATTTTTAGAATACAGCTACTTGTTGAAATAGAATAGATCTGCTAAAGACCGTTTTCTTAGGAATGTACGAAGTGCTACGGTGTAAATTTACTTTAGGACACCAGACGTTTTTAGGAAACAAAGTAGTGCTGCCAACCTAAGCACATTGTACTATTAAATATTGTTAAACCTACTGTGAATAGAGACTATAAGTTAGTATAGATATTTTTAGGTTATGAGTAAGTTTACAACATACCACCCTTGTAAACTTTACTCTGAGGTTACAACCCTGCTGTGACAAAAGAAGTAATGGTATTCAAAAATTTAGAAACGGCTCCTGTTTGCAGGAGGCAGATCCCCTTATCTTTACCCTTAAATGATTACATAAAATCTCGCCTAACCTAACCTATTTTAGAAATATATTTAAGATATAACCTCCCGTTACCTCTAGAATTAATGAAAAACAGGTAAATAATTATACTTACAAATTGTTTGGATAAATTAAGATATATAATTCATAAGCTTTAAAGAAAACGAATTTTATTACCCTAAACTAAACTCGAGCGATTGATTAGCTTCATGCTTGAACTTGGATTCATTATGACATTATGTATGTCTATTGTCTATGTCTTAAACAGCTGTAATATAACAGATGCAAAGGATTAAAATGTTCATTTTTATTCTAAACTGGTTCATTCTATAATCAAAGATCTTTGATATATATATATATAAGATATATATGTATAATCAAGGATTCTATCCATAATCAAAGATGCTATGATCAGGTATCACATAAAATATTGCCACAGATCAAAAATAAAGATCACTGCTGAGTTAAATCGAAGGATATAAAACAAAATGGTTGTGAGTATGTACATAATATATACCTTATTGCCTTATATAAAAAGATTTTTATAACTGGCTATCTATTTACAAAATAAAAAACTAACTGTTTAGATAAGTTTTTTCCATTGTGTTACTTTTATATGCAACAACACATACACCCCTCCCCCCACACACACACATATATACATACCGGTATATATACTATATATATTTAACAGCAACAATCAATTCAAATTCATGGATTTTAAGGGAGTTGATACAGAACTTTAAAATACTTTTTTATACTTGTACAATGTATTTAGTCCGTTTTAATGTTTTGTTATCTCTGAACCGCAGTCAGTTGTACAGTGTACAAGTCAAGAAGAAAACTGTAAAAAATTAATAAACATTAATTTACCATTTAATCTGTATATATTATTGATATAATTTTTTACTAAAATAAAATGTTTTTGAATTGATATTACTAAGAATTTTGATAAGTAACGTGATATTTTAATAATTATCTTTTAGTCATAGCTTTGAGCCTATTGATATTATCTTTTGTCATTTCCGTGCCACACAGAGTCACAGTCACAGTCACAGTCACAGACTACAGAGATCGGGAACGGGTTCGGTTAGTAATTTTTGGCCGTGTGTTGTGGAATGTTGTTGTTACGTGTTGAACAAACCAGTCAAATAAATTTAAAGTTAGTGCAATAGTTAAAGTGCCAAGGGCTACATTTCAAATATTATTTGTTCATTTTCTCGTTGAGTGATTTGGTGTGTTATTTTTACATAAAAAACGTTTTCTGCTGAGACAAATACAAATTACTGAGGTCAGTGTCTATCTAACCTAAGCATATAAAATATAAACAATCCATTCATTTATAAACAAACCCAATGTTCATGACTTGGCTGTAGTAACCTTTTAAACTCGGTTATGTTTGGTGGTAGTAGCTAGGTTATACAGTAAAAAATTGAAGTATTTTAAAACTATAGTCCCATGTTTGTTGAAAAAAATTGTATTTCTGGTTAAAAATACATCATTAGAGGTCTCTCTACATCCATTAGAAATTAATTTAGAGTATATTATGTAGTTTCATAAAGGCTACTATAGTTAAAAACAGAGGGAAATGTAGAAATTTTGCATTGTTAAGTTTACAGAATTAGTAAACAACCTCAGACTTTTGCACACAAAAAAATGTTCCTAGCACTTTTTAGAAGGTTAAAGTTATACACACTTACAAATAATTAATACTTTTAGCATTATAAAAAATATTACTGGTTTTCAACTCTAAAAGTTCACCAAAGCACCTCTAGGTAGCCTAAACTTAACTTTTCATTATGTTATTTATGTAGGCAATAGCCTAGGCCTATTCAAATTTTTAAACCCATTTGTTTTTATCTTGCTCACTTGTCACAAATAGGCTATTTTATTCTTTAAAGTGACACATTTTGAAAATAATTTGTATTCAAGTATAGGCCTATATTTAATAGCCTACGTTGCATAATAATCTTACATTTGGTATCGTTGTGTGTATATATGATCTATTATAGGTAGGCCTACTTATACACATAGGCCTATAGCCTACTGTATTTGTAAGTGGCTCACTAAAGTCATTAAATTGATTTGTTGCTTGTTTTGAATTAAGTGAAATTAATTTTAAATATTTCATAAAAAATTTGTTAATTCTTTTAGTTTTGAGACATTTATATTTTAATTAGGGCCTACAACTTACTCGATGGATGGGCCTATTTAACTAGGTCTATACGTAAAGAAAATCACAAAAGTTTGATTTTAATTTTTTTATGACAGTAATAATATTTTGGTAACAATTTTGATTGAAAATAGCCTATTGATTTTTTTATGGCCAATTTGTTTATTGTTATGGCCTGCCTACAGCATGCACTGCTACTCAAGAAACTTAATAAGTACTCTAGTAAGTAACCAGTTAATGAGAGATACAAGTTAAACAAACATAACAAATTACAACCATTTATAACAGAGCTGTTATAAGGAGGGTCATAGCTCTATAACCGTTCTTAATAACTGCAGTTATTCTGCATCTCACCCCCGTACCTAGTGAGAATAATGAATATAAACATGTAACTTAAAATAGGCTACATTGTTTTAGGCCAGAGTTGGCCCAACTATATTTTTGCGCCTGTGCCGACCTGCACTCTTGGCGCTCTGGGCGGTAATTTATTTTTAAAATTAGGCTGCTTAAAACGAGTTTTTAAACTATTGTAATTTCTTAGGGTAAAAACAACAACAAATTTATGCTTTTTAATTATTCTATAACAACTTTTTAAATTCATTTATTAATTTATTTTATTTTATTAATTTGATTTATTCTTCTTATTTGTAGGCCTATTGTATTGTGTAACAAAAAAACAATGTTTTTAAATAGGACTAGCCTACAAAAGGAATTTTCAAAGTAAAATCAATGTAAACAAATAGGCAGCTATAAAATGAAAAGACACTTTATTTAGCCTAACACAAAATTTATTAAACTGGACGTGTAAACCCAAGCGAACAGAAACAAAAACCATGGGGGGAGGGGTATGGAGTAGCGTGAGTCATGCTGCAGGCCCGCCAAAACAGAATCTGCTGATACAATACAGTTCTGGTTCTTTCCGTTTCCCTCACCCACAAATTGCAACGCAGGCAGCGGCGCGATGCCCACACACTATTCTGCGATAACAAGGGGACGCCAGCCAAAGTTAATAAGGGAGCGGGCATCCCCTATTGTAAAAGGAGTATTATTAGTAAGTAATGCAATAACAATCAGTCGATCTCATGTTTTATGTTCCATTTGGTAGAAAAAAATGTTTTTTTAAAGGTTTATTAGCTGTATTATTGTTGTTATCTTTCCCTTTAAATTTCAAAACCAACTTTTACTACTAACGGTTTTATTAAAAGGGAAAAAATTGATTGGTACCTTTGGCGCCCAGTGCAGGTGCATAGCCAATGAACCAGCTCTGTTTTGGGCATTTTGGGGAAATCTGTTTCCTGTAGGCTATTGTTGCATCTAAAACACTACGGTAACCTAGAACAAAGGCTTTTGCTAGGAAATTAAATGTACCCTAACTTTAACCAAATCTGTGTGTATGTATTTATTTAGCATTCTTTCTCATTTTAATTAGGCCTATTAGAATAAATTACCGTTGGTTTACCTGTGGAGGGGTTTTCTCAAATATGAGTCAGTGTTAGCGTAGCGGTTATACAAATCCAATTTTGTTCTTGCTTGGTTGAATAATTGATGTTTTGGTGAGTAATACCCGGAGAAACTTCAATATAAATTTCCACGTTATGTTGCGGCAGGTGTACCAACCTATGTGCTAAAGACATTTTATTTCAGGAAATGTCTGTACTTCAGTAGGCTACTGTGTCATATTTTGTTAATAATAGTGCAAAGAGGGGTATTTTAAATTTAGGTGGGTCCTGCTCTCCAAGAGATCAAAAATTCTTGTCTACAAAAAAATTGTTAAGCCAAACTAACCTAGCTTAGTAGTAATGTAGGTCTTCAGTGAAGTGATTTAACTTATTTAATTAGCTAATAATATTACAAGTGGGCCTAATAGGTACAAAAATCACAAACATTTTATTGGTTTTCCTAGATAAGGGTTAGCTCAACTGTGAATTTACAGAAAGAACTAGGACTATATTTAACATCTTTTTTTTGTATCAAGGATTAAAATAGGCACAGCTGAAAATGTGTTTTAAAGGTCACATATTGGCAAAATTTGTGGACCCCCCATTTTTATGGTCGGGTATTCCATACACCCTGTGGTACGAGTGATTCGCACCATTCAATTGAACTATGCTTCAGCCCCCTCCATTTGACAAATCCTGTGGTAAGAGTGATTCGCACCATTCATTTCAACTATGCTTCAGCCCTCTCCCTTTGACAAATCCTGTGGTACGAGTGATTCGCACCATTCATTTCAACTAAGCTTCAGCGCCCTCCCTTCGACAAATCCTGTGGTACGAGTGATTCGCACCATTCATTTGAACTATGCTTCAGCCCCCTCCCTTCGACAAATCCTGTGGTACGAGTGATTCGCACCATTCATTTGAACT
>JAGFPH010003838.1:109640-137447 GCA_018207615.1 Philaenus spumarius
CTCCATTTGACAAATCCTGTGGTACGAGTGATTCGCACCATTCAATTAAACTATGCTTCAGCCCCCTCCCTTTGACAAATCCTGTGGTACGAGTGATTCGCACCATTCATTTGAACTATGCTTCATCCCCCCTCCATTGATGCACTGCGGCAGGCATTGACTCGCCATGCACTGCGCCAGACCAGTGTTGTCAGATTCTGTTTTTTTTCGCCAAAATGGGGAAATATCGGGAAAAATAAAATCGTGGGGGAAAATTTTTCAATAATGTGATGGAACATGTTGAAATTTTTGTAAGACCTCTTAAAGTACTCAAGAGGCCTACAGCACATGCAGTGTTAAATACCCTACTTTTAGAGAAGTACATTTTTCAAAAAAATACCCAGGCCCTATTTAAACTAGGATTTATCCCACACTACATAACCCAGACCCCCCCCCCCCTATAATTATACGTTGGAACCACCAACCTAGAAGTTTTGAAATGTGGTCAGAATTGTTGGAAAATTTTAGTTCCTCCCCCCCCCAATAATTTGTTTCAGCAACGTCCCTGACAACCAAGATAATCAAAATAGACCATCCTTAAAGTGAGAGGTGAAACATTTTTCCATCTTAGAAGCAGTTAAACCCATCGTTACCACTTTTTTAACACACTATATTGTAGCAAAAATATAATTGTTAAATTCATTTATCTCTATACCTGTAATAAAAATGAATTGCCGTTTCTTTGTAAGCGCATCAATTGAGAATGGCTGGCCCAATTGGGCTATTTTTTGTTTTAAAATGTTTGTAATAGTCCGAACTAGGTTTTTATATAAAGAAAAATGTGAAAAGTTTCAAATTTGGAAAAACTTAACAGCCTCTTTTGTATGGATTCAAGACCATAGCGCACAAAAACAGCTGTTCGTATAAAAAGCTTAGCAACACGTCATGTTTGTTTACATTCATTACCATAGCAACATTACTTAGCAAAATTTAGGAGTATTAGCTTTTACTTTCTCACTATACTATAGTATAGAGAAAGTATAGTGATCGCAAAAAAAATCGATGTTGAGATTTTTGTGGAAATATCCGTTTTGGGACCCCCTGAGTCCAAAAAAGTGGTTTTTACAAAATGTCTGTCTGTATGTCTGTATGTATGTATGTCTGTATGTATACAAAGCTAGAGAGAAAACTATTCGATCGATTTCAACCAAATTTGCACCAGCCATGTCCAGTACGCCTGTATAGATGCACGAAAAAGTTTTTTGAACAATTTTGAAAAACAACCCCTTTTTTGGCCAAAAAACCCCCAAAAAATCAGTTATTATTTTTTTATAAAAAAACGGCTCTAACGATTTTGATAAAATTTGGCTTATTTGTAGCCTTTAATGTGCCCTACCATATACAAAAACCCGCATCTTTCTAAAAATTCTCGTTTAGCTAATAATAATAACTGATTTTTGGGGTTTTTTTGGCCATAAAGAGGGTTGTTTTCAAAATTTTTCAAAACCTTTTTACGTGCATCTATAAAGACCTAATTGACGTGTTTGGTGCAAATTTGTTCGAAATCGATGGAATAGTTTTCTCTCTAGATAATAATATTTATTAGTTAATCACCTACTTTAATAAAAGTATACAAAGCCAGAGAGAAAACTATTCGATCGATTTCAACCAAATTTGCACCAGACATGTCCAGTACGCCTGTATAGATGCACGAAAACGGGTTTTGAACAATTTTGAAAAACAACACCCTTTTTGGCCAAAAAACCCCCAAAAAATCAGTTATTATTTTTTTATAAAAAAACGGCTCTAACGATTTTGATAAAATTTGGCTTATTTGTAGCCTCTAATGTGCCCTACCATATACAAAAAACCGCATCTTTCTAAAAATCCTCGTTTAGCTAATAATAATAATAACTGATTTTTGGGGTTTTTTTGGCCATAAAGAGGGTTGTTTTTCAAAAATTTTCAAAACCTTTTTACGTGCATCTATAAAGACCTAATTGACGTGTTTGGTGCAAATTTGTTCGAAATCGATCGAAAATAAAAGTATACTAAGTTAGAGAGGAAACTATTCGATCGATTTCAACCAAATTTGTACCAGACATGCCCAGTAGGCCTGTATAGATGCACGAAAAAAGGTTTTGAAAATTTTTGAAAAACAACCTCCTTTTTGGCCAAAAAACCCCCCAAAATCAGTTATTATTTTTTTATAAAAAAACGGATCTATCGATTTTGATAAAATTTTGCTTATTTGTAGCCATATACAAAAACCCGCATCTTTCTAAAAATTCTCGTTTAGCTAATAATAATAATAATAACTGATTTTTTGGTTTTTTGGCCATAAAGCAGGTTGTTTTTAAAAAAATGTCAAAACCTTTTTACGTGCATCTATACAGGCCTACGTCAAACACCTAATTGACGTGTTTGGTGCAAATTTTTTCGAAATCGATCGAATAGTTTTCTCTCTAGATAATAATAATAATATTTATTAGTTAATCTCCAACTTTAATAAAAAAAACTCTCCTACCCCACCCTACAAGTCACAGTGAATCTGTTTAGTAATTTAAATGTGTTTATGAGAAAGTATGTGCCAGTTCCTGGTACCGTTTATTTTAGATTACATTGAAAAACTAAAAACAAACACAAACAAAAATCAACGATAAATACTTACAGAATTATAGGCCTAATTCAATTAAACATTGGTTGTTAAATATTATATACAGTATACAACAATTGATTTGGATCAAAAACTGATAATCATTATAGGTTAAGCCTACAATGAACCAAAACACGTTTATTTGCAACCAATTGGGCTAATTTAGAATCAGGTTTTTTACAATTCTTCACAACTATCAGTTTTATTAGATTAGGTAAAAGCAAACAAAAGATTTACTGAATTATCTATAAAGGTTTACAAACTATAAATCTAAATTTGTGTGGTACATTCTTAAGTGGCATAAAAACCATTTTACAATTCGATTACTTAAGTCAATGTAATGAAATGGAATAACTACCCTTTAAATTAAATCAAGCACTAGCGAAGCATTGCTTGGTCCACTAGTAAATAATAATAACAACATTAAACAGTTGTTTACTGTAAATCGATGGCGACTTTAGAAACGTTTTATTTGTTAGAATTGGCTAGCTTACCATACTAGCCTCTGTATTAGTTTTAGAAATGGAATGCTCAGCGTTTTGCTATCATTATAAACATCCGTTTTATATCGTATCTTTCTTATCAAGCTAGTAAGTTATATAACTGTGAATGTCTAAAGAAATAGTCAGAGATAAGGCTTTAAATAAATAAAATAATTTAGCTTAAACTGTGATTTATTAAACTTTAGACAACTTTTTTTCTCGATTTTACTGGCCCATATAATGATTTGATAAAACGACTTGTGCTTATTCAAGTTTTGTTATTAAAACTGATTACACTTTAAATAATTCGACCCCGCTGACGTGAGTTGAGCGAATTTACAAAATTAAATTTATTTACGTTTTAGGTTTACAACCGAGAATTCGGGAAATTGGTCTACTCACGAAAGCGCTGAATAGCTGCCTCTGTGTACGATGCATATTAGTAGAATTCGTTTTCACATTTTTTTAGCGAATTTCCATAGGAAAGATGAGCTGTTGCAGTGACCCTAAATGAGCACCGATCATGGTCCTCCAGAACACGTTTTGGGGAGTCATTAAAAATTATACCACCCGAATCGGATCACCCGTGCGCAAAATAAGTTTCCCAGGCGCCATTTTGAAACGGCTAAAGATAAATTCAAAATTTAAATACAACGTTTGTTTTTGAAAGACCTTTTCAACTATGTGCTTCACGACTAACGTCAGGCCTACTGTTTGGAAGTTTTGAGTTTTAATCTGTTTTTTTTCCCAAAATTGTAATTGTATGTATTTTGAAAAAATTTAGTAAGGGAACTTAGGCACATTTTTGGAAAGGGTATTCGTCTCACGAACCCAGGATACAAATTTGGTTTATGTAGGCTATGTTATGTGGTAACAATAAAACTAACTGTAAAACACTACTTTTTGGAACACCCTGTACGTACGCAGTAAGATAAGTTACAACTTTTTTCCAAAACGATCGGTGAGCACCTATAAAATGAGGTGTCACTCGACCCCTACCTTTATATTTGAAAATTTTCCAAAAACGATCACCACCCTAAAAAAAAAACTTTTGGTGAATTTTGAGATTTGAAAACATTTTTACTGAATTACCTATGGTCGAAATAGGCGGGGTTTAGAAGGCTAAAAGGCTCATCTGGTTCAACCGCTATACATTGCGCACGAGGGTGTTCACACTCTTAACGATTTTTAGACCGATTTTGTTCAAATTTGTTACCACTACACTTTGGCTTTTCTAAGTCGCTCGGACTATTTCGTTAGCCCAATAAATCCAACAACCGAAAGCACGTTTTTAGACAGGAAGTAACTATTCTTTTTAGATTTTTCGTTCCAGAATGAAACTTTTTAGGGTTTTATCTAAAAATAAAAATTTGTAAAAAATCTGAGCTTCTTGGTTCCGTCATTTTGGCTCCACCATTGGGGTATCAGAGAGGTGTTTACACCAATTTTCTCGTCCCAACGAGGGCTTTAAGATGAGGTAACTATCCCCGTCAGCATAGTTTAGGCCTAGATAAAGTCTGTTGTTTTTAAATAGTATTTTCTTTTAACGAGGTATTTCTGATGTGTATCTAATTAGTATGCCAGTGATTTTTCACGCGGGCTTACTAGCACGAATGTAAAAGTAACGAGTCCATAAAACAACAATATCTCTACATAGAAGTACACTAAAACCACTCATAAACAATTTTATGTTTTCAGATATTATTTCGGCCTACTTAAGTGGTAATTAAATCGAGTCGTTTCGACTAAATGGAATGTTAAGTAGATGTGTTGTGTTTTTATAGTTTTTGGTACGGGTTTGCTTAGAACGATCAACAGTAAATAAACGGTATCAGTTAACTGACACAAACTTTCTCCCAACTTACTGTAGTCAAAATAATATTGTTTTCAATCATTTTATTTATTACTTTTTAGAACAAAACAAAAAAATAATATTCTACCTACGTCAATCGTATAAAAAAATTATTGTCCTAGGCGGGATTCGATCGCGCGACCTTTGAATTACTGGCCGTGATCGCTACCATGGTGCTACCCCGTGCGGCCGCTGCCGCGATGCTAGATTGACAACATAAACTTGTTTATTTTTAAACATTTCCCCATAATTATAAAACGCCGAAGTTTTGATAAAAGCGGGTGGTGTCATTTTGTTTGGCATCTTAAGCACTATAAATACTGAAAATTTGATCAAAATCGTTAGAGCCGTTTTTGAGAAATTTGCATTTTTGTCGTTTTTTATGGGTTTTTAGGGGTAAATTACCCTTAAAAATTACAAATTCCAAAAAATGAAAAAAAACGCCTGGAGATATTAGGGTTTAGTACCTACATAGGCCTACCAAATTTCATGAAAATCGGAC
This sequence comes from Philaenus spumarius, assembly GCA_018207615.1. NCBI lineage: Eukaryota > Metazoa > Arthropoda > Insecta > Hemiptera > Aphrophoridae > Philaenus > Philaenus spumarius. Next base: position 115,112 of record JAGFPH010003838.1, read on the forward strand.
CAATAGTGTCCTCTCTGGTCGTGTATACATACTGACAGACTGACAGACAGACACCACTCTAAAAACACTTTTTTGGGTTCAGGGAGCACCAAAACAAAAAATTCCACTAAAAATATTTTTGGGTTCAGGGAGCACCAACACAGATAATTGCACTAAACAATTTTTTGGGGTTCTGGGAGCACCAAAACAGATAATTCAACTGAAAATTCAAATTCGAACATTTTTACGAAAACAATACTTTCTCCATTTACTACGTATAGGGTGGAGAAAGTAAAATAAAAACGGGTTTTCGCGATCGTTGTTCAATGGATAAACTTTGCCGCCATTTTGAAACGCTTGTTGGAGCAACACGTGGTATACGTTGTTAGGATTCTTGGTGGTTCCATCCCATGAATCAATAAACTTTTTTTTACTTTCTCAAAGTTTTCAATATTAATATTTTGTTTTCTGTACCGCTACAAGTAAAGGTTTAAAACCACTTGGAAATTAATACGATACAACTAAACATTGAACAAATTGTAATCAAGCATAAACAATTCTTTCAGCATAATTTGTTAAATTGAAACCTGTAAAAAGTTCCTTATCGAAGGAAACAAATAAATAAAAACCAAAGCTAATAATACAAACCAAATAAAACTTTTATAGTTAAGGTGTGTTAGAATCAAAATTTTAATCATAAGGAATAAATAAATAATTCGACCACGCAGCTGAACCGCTGACGTGAGTTGAGCAAATTTCCAAAAATGAAGTTTATAGGCCTATGTTTTAGGGTTTCAACCAACAATTTGGGTAATAGGTCTATTCACGACGGTGCTGAATAGCTGCAAATTGGTTGGCACGCCATTCCGCATACTGTATTGGGAGTATTTCAATACACAAAGCAGTGAGTGCTTCGCACGCCAACCCACGTATTGGGAGTATCTTCAATACAAAATGCATTGCGTGCTTCGCACGCCAACCCCACGGTAGAATCCACCACATGGCTTTGAACCGGGTACTTCCATGGAATTTTACGTTTTGATCGATTTTGGGGGAACCAAGCAAGCTATAAGGTCGCGTAAAAAACAAAATGTGCAGAATAACATCCTACATTTATATTTGTAGAGTAGAAAAAATTCAAAAACATATTCATTCTCGTAGGAAAAATCTAAAAAAATAGTTACTTTCGGTCAAAAAACGTGCTTCCGGTTGTTGGATTTTTTTGGCTAACGAACTCGTCCGAGCAACGTAGACAACCAACATGTGTACCAAATTTGAACCAATTCGGACTTAAAATACCGCTAGAGTGCGAACACATATATAATTTATATACATATATATGATTTTTAATGACACTCCAAAACGTGTTCTGGGGATCATGATCGGTGCTCATTTGCTACTCCCGACCTTAGGTCTTACCATAAGGGCCACTGCATAGCTCATTTTTCCTATAGAAATTCGCTAATAAGATAGGTACGAAATCTCATATTTTACAAACCTTTATACAAATCTATATACAGTATATAAAAGTCAAATACCACTCCCTGACTCATCATGATGTCTCAAAAACTACTCAACGTATTGGAATGAAATTTGGTATGTAACTTCCTCTAGGGCCCTAAGTGCTCTCTAAGAAAGGTATTCAAAAAATTCGAAATTTTAAGGGGGTTTGGGTTCAAAGTTACTAAAATTCCACCAAACGGATTGTAATGACATTTGGTATGTAGCTTCCTCTAGGGCTTTAATGCTCGCTAAGAAAGGTTTTCAAAAACTTTTGAATTTTAGGGGGGTTTGGGGGGTAAAAGTTACTAAAAATCCCCATAAGAAATACATACTGTAATATATTTATTTATATATTTTTTTGTTGTAAATATACATTTAACTTTGATTTGTCTATTCGTGCAAAGCCGGATCGGCCAGCTATTAGTTATAAGCTAAAGTAGAAAAGTTGTAAAAAAAGACAATTGAACGCTTCGTTTTAGGAGTAGGCCTATTACCGATTTTATATCGATCGTTTCGCATTTCGTCAATCAAAAACCATTTGTATCTCTGTCAAATTCTCGGCAAAAATGCGTGGTTCGATTTTCTTCAAATTTTACATGAATATATTACTTTACAACGTTTAAAACGATTTCTGTACTAATATTTTGTTTATTTCTTGAGTTCGATTTTTTTACGCAAATAAATAGAAGTTGAGGGAAAACCAAATCAGAAATAAAAAGTGTATAAATTATTGTACAATAGTTTCTGTGATTATTTGTGAATTTTCTTTCGTGTCTCTAGTTCAAATATTATCAAAACATGCCGTTTTTTGACGTTGAGATTTTCGATTATACCACTGATATGTCGATATTACAAGAGGACAATGTGAACCTAGGCGAAAGAACTTTATCAAAAGACACGTACGTATTCAGCGAGTTTGCGTTGTGGTTTGAACAAACGGATGCAACGTAATTAGCGAATTGATTTAACAGATCATGTACAGATGGAAATATATGTGAAGAAGCGGGCCGCGCAGGTGGGGATGTAAGCGTGGAAGGGAGGAGGTATGTTATGTGTGGCGAGGTGGGGGATTTGACTGCTGAGTACACTACTACCCAGTCTGTTTTCACGGCTAGGTTTTTAAAAGTTATGTACAATATTTATAAATAATTTATACAATATTTATAACAATATATATACAATATTTATAACAATATATACAACAATTAAGTTGTTTATAGTCCAGAAATAATAAAACACTACAATGTTTTTAGAAAAGGCAGTGCACTAGATAACGCGACTAACCCCTGTCACCGACTGACTCGCTACGCTGACCTCCACGCTGTTAGCGCATGCGCATTGGCCGTCCCTGCTTCTGCGCATACAGCCAGTCGCTTCTTCACGTATATTTCCTACTGTACAATGTTGGCTTCAAACGATGAAATTATACCTTTATCTATTCCAGTTTGATATCTCCCTTACACTAAATGAATATAAAGTCATAGTTGTTTCGAGAATCATTCCTATAAGACAAAAACCTTTTTCATAAAAATCTGTAGTTCTGTATAGAGACGTAAAATTTGGCGAAACTTCATTCACTAACATGTACAGGACTTTTCAGAGAATATCTTAGGCTACTTTTTATTAAGAAAACATTTAAAATTCCTGTGAAAAAACGTATGGACAAAATTAGGCATTTTGTGGACAAATGTTGGGGATATTGCGTGTCTATAGCCGCGGTCAGACTAGGCTAGTTACCAGCCGCTAGTAACTAGCCTCTGGTGATATTACCAGCAAGCAGCGTAGTCTGACCACAGACTATAGAATTACTACAGACCTCTCACTGGCATGTTAAAAATGGGTGCGCTTTAACACGTCAATTTGTACGCTCAATCTCAGTGCGCGCCACCGTCGATGTACGCTCAACAGTGTTGTCAAATGTACGCCCAAGCTCGGGGTCCGACCGTCTAACCGAGCGTACAGCAGCTAGCCACTGTACGCTGGGTTCCGTGCGTAGATCAGCGCTCTGTTTAGAAAATTTAGAAACAAACTTACAAATTTATCTGATTCTAATTTAATTATTGTGTGTATTAAAGAGCAAGACTATGCTTTCTGGTATAATCACTAGAAATATTACCGAGCTGAAGTGCTATATTATCCTATAAATTAACTAAATACCTTCAAATATGATCCACATATTACCGAAGAATTAGACCCCAGTAAAAAGTTCGGGAACAAACAAGTTTAGACACAACCTAAACTTATAATTTATTACAATTCAATAATATTACTTATTATTTGTACAACAAACGGTTTTCAACATTTATTATACATTGAGCTACCTATTGAAAACCTCTTTATCACAAAAGTACATTGTTCCAATTAATTTATATTTTATTTACTCAAGTAAAATAATGTCTGTACTAAGAAAACGGCTCGTAATTAGTTGTGGAATATCGTCTCCAAAACAACGAAAAACAAAAGTGAAGTCTAAAATCAAAGTTGTTCGTTATCTGCATAGTAGGCTGTCGCCTGTTTTCCACCCGTTATCTCTAAGCTGAAGAAATAGTGTGTGGACGGATGTGTTGACGAGTGTCTCTTCTCTTATAAACAAATCAGTTTGGTGTGAGTCATTCTTTTGAGGTGTTGTGAGTGTTTTAAATCATCATGTCACGCGACCTTTGTTCGTTCAAGAAATGTACAAACAGTGCCCATAAAGTTAAAGGAATGCGTATGTTCACATTTCCAAAATGTTCACATTTCGGAATTATGCAGGAAATGGGTCAACAACAGTGTTAAGTACATACTACCTAATATATTCAGAAGTGTACGGTACCTTATCATTAAAAAAATAAAACAAAAATCAACAATGACGTTTTCAAACATTTACGGCACAGTTGTTTTTGATTCGCACATATCGCACGCCTTTTGCCTCTCCTGCCATTCTAAACCTAACAATTATTAATTACCTTTTTTCACGTAACCAAATAAAAATCTAATATTTTAATCATGTTATTTGCAAATCCTTTCAGCAGTACTTACTTTTAGTAATTTAATTTGTACAGTGCCTGACGATGGTAGCTTGGCTACTTAAAGGCTTTGCAAATTAAACATTTTACATATAGAGTGAGTTTTCTTTAGTTGAGTGTTAAATTTATAATTTCCAACACTCTTTCATCAACTTCAATTAAAACGATAATAATTGTTTTGTGCCTGGCTAGGCTAATACACTCGGTAACATAATATCTTAATCTGAGACAAACAGAATGATATTACATAATTATTAATGTTGCATTCGTTTTGTTCTAAATAAAATACGCATACTTATTTTTTAGTGTTGTTCATTTTAATAAGTGATACGTTCCTGAGCAACTGTTTCACCAACGTGACACGTGTACAGAAGCACTATTGCTTGAATGGTAGAACATAGGACAAGACTCTAGGGCAGTGACAACCAAGGTCACTAGATAGTAAAGGTTGCCTCATAGTCATGTAAACAAACTCGAACCCCCTGTCCAGTGACGTCATTGTAGTAAAAAACAGCTGGTAACATGGGAGATGTATGTAGTTTTACTACAACTACGTCACATCCCCCACTCCACTTTTTTTGATATTTCCCGAATGAGGCAACCTTTACTATCTAGTGACCTTGAGTGACAACGACGTGACCTTGATCAGGACTCACTCGCCCACACCCCATCACTCTTGCAATCTGACAACGTCGGACTGCTAATAAGTTACAGTAGATATGCACCTGAACTCTAGCGGCTCAAAACTGACTCAATTATCCCGCACCCGTTTTCGTATGGCAGTGAGATGTCTGGAGTAATTCTATAGTCTGTGGTCTGACCCAGCACTAGCAGCAGGATAATGCCAGCGGCTAGTATTTACTAGCCGAAAACAGAAGTCGAACATGTTTAACTTTTTAACGCTGCCTACCATCCGCTAGCAGTCACGTGACTCCTAGTAGCTCACTAGTGGCTGGTGAAGTAGTTGTAGGCCATTTCCAATATAAAATTACAACTACGTGGAATTAAATTATACTAAAATGTTGAATTAATTCTGTTGAACCCTGGTCTTGTAACCATTATAGTGTTGTCATTGATTTTTTTAAATTTTTTTATAATCAATATTTTAAATGCATTATATTGGTTATTATTGTCACGTTTATTAAAATAACATTCATAAAATGAGTAGTTATTATTAACGGCTAAAAAATCTAAACTCAGAAACGAAATTGTAGGTAGGCATAGAATTTTTGTTATTTAAGATTTATTATAATACTGTGCACTAAAGATTTCAATCCTAAATTAGGCCTACCTAAAATGCAGTTTAAAAAATGTTTTTTCAAATCCCGTCCAAGGTTTTTAAAAACTAAAGATAATATTTGTCATATATAATACCGCGATAAAAATAACGAAAATCGCGGTATTATGTAGAAACATTTAATCAGTTTCATACCACTATTCATTTTCATAACATTCATACGTTATTCTAAATGCAGAAGAAAAAGAAGGCAGGATTTTCAAACCCACATAATACATATTTATATGAAAAAAATAAATAGCTGATGTTTTCAAGACAACAACAGTCACTTTACTAGCGGCTAGTAACTAGCCTTGCACATTCAAATGTGAACCCTTTCTCCTGCGCTGGTTGCTGGTTGGTGGCTAGTTACTAGCAGCTGGTAACTAGCCTAGTCGGACCGCGGCTTAAGTCTTACAATAGGCCTACCAGGTGTCTTAAAAATCCCCCCACCTATTTTTTTTTTTTTTTTATGGAAATAGACAGATTTGCTTTGGGGATTGTTAACATGAACAAAAATGGAAAATTTAAAATGAGAACCCCTATTGAGTGACACCTCATTTTAAAGGCCTTGATAAAAGAAGAAGATTGTCGCAGAGTGGAGGTCTGTATGTTGACTCTATCCAACACAATGTCCAATCAAAGTTGTAATTTTTCCCCATTTAAATAACATTGAAATGTTAAGGATGATACACCTGTTATTTTTTACAAGGGTTTAATCCAGTAGATCACTCAATCTAAGTTATAAAACATAGTAGGCCCTAATTAGTATAAAAACAGTAAAGCTAAAAGCCCTCTGAAATTCCCAGGTACTGGACTTTGTGTTGATACAACCTTGCTTTGTTATTAATAACTGTGCATGTTTGTCGACTCTTAATAGTAAAAAGTCCAATAAGGGTTCTCATTTAAAATTTTCGACTTATCACCAAAATACCCCATTTTTGGGGGAGGGGTGTTTACGATACAACAAAAAAACTTAATTTTTGGTCATGTTAACAATCTCCAAAGCAAATCTGTTTATTTCCATTAATACAAAAAATGGGGGGGGGGGGGGGGGGACTTTTAAGACACCTGGTATGTACGGGTCACAGCTACCCCCGCCACCCAATTAGATCCAAGTGCCTCTGTCCTAATCAATCATCTTTTCTTTAAAAATTCCTATTAAAAAAAAATATTTTAAATGTAAAAATTATGAACAAAATTAGGGATTTTGTGGTTTGCATTGGCATCACCGTAGGGGTTGGCGAGCGAAGCGACCAGGGACAGGGCCCGTAGTATCAAATAATAAACGGTACCAGATAACTGCCAGATACTTCCTCCCAGTTGAAACTTTATACCTTTCCAAGAGTAGCATAATCCATATTAAGTTTCATATTAGTTTCATTCAAAGCCACGATGGCCGTGTTTGTTAAGGCGTGAAAGCTTTATCAATCGTCATGGCAACCATCAATGGAAAAGTTCCGGGTTCAATTCCCATTGACCCCGAATAATTTTCTAAATGGTTTTTAACAGACATCATCGGCTGTGGTTCGCATTCCACGTAAAACTGTAGGTCCCGTCTTCATTAGCCTTAAAGTGCAAAACAGCAGGACGTTAAAAAAAAAATAGTTTCATTCAAAATATTAACTAATAAATATTATTATTATTAATATTCGATTTCGAACAAATTTGCACCAAACATGTCAATTAGGCCTGTATAGATGCACGAAAATAGGTTTTGAAATAGGCCAAAAACCCTCAAAAATCTGTTATTATTATTATTATTACCTAAACGAGAATTTTTAGAAAGATGCTGTTTTTCCATATGGTAGGGTACATTTAAGGGCTACAAATAAGCCAAATTTTATCAAAATCGTTAAAGCCGTTTTTGAGAAATTTTGATTTTTCTCGTTTTTTTTGGCAATTTTTGGGGGTAAAACCCCTTAAAATCCAAAATTTGGAAAAATGAAAAAAACGCCGGGGGATATCGCAGTACTACACCTACATACCAAATGTCATCAAAATCGGACCGTTGGTATGGTCTCCAGCTCTGTACACATCCTAACAGACACAATGACACACGGACAGACATCACCAAAAAATATTTTTGGGTTCAGGGAGCACCAAAACAAATAATTCCACTAAAAATATTTTTGGGTTCAAGGAGCACCAAAACAGATAATTCCACTAAAAATTCAAATTCGAAAATTTGGACGAAAACAATACTTTCTCCAAATACTACGTATAGTGGGGAGAAAGTAAAAATGTTAGTTGTGAAATTGTTCACGTTGTTATTCCTTCTGGTACATCACTTCACAAGTCAAACTCAATACTAATAACAGTTCTTAAGTTTATGTACTTGAATATCGGGACATTTGTGTACCACAAGTATAGGCCTACGAATGACAAAACATATAACGACATGTCACTTTAGAAGGAGAAATTGTAATTAATTGCGTACAAAGTAAACCTATTATCATCAGAACAGTAATGTCACCACGAGTAGTTGACTGATTTAATTGCTGCAAGAGGCAGAGTTGTTCGGCTGAGCGCAAACAATGAGGTTATGTCAAACGGAGATTAGACATCTTGATTGTAATAAGCGTGTATATTTGTTAGCGAATTCCGTAGGAGAGGCGGAGCTATTGCAGTGGCTCTTATGGTGAGACCGGAGGTCGGTGGTAGTCGATGACCACCGATCGTGGTCCCCAGAACACGTTTTGGGGTGTCATAAAATTGTACATGTGTTCGCACTCTTACGGCCGATTGGATGCGCACGTTGGTTTTCTCAGTCGCTCTGACGAGTCCCTTAGCAAAAAAATCCAAGCAATTTTTGACCGGAATTAACAATTTAGAATGAAAAAAGTTAGTGTTTCATCTAAGAAAATAAATGTATGAGATTATTTTGCCCTTTTTGTTTTTTTTACACAACCTTATAGCTCGTCTGGCAGAATACGATAAAAGTACAGCGAAGCGAAGCAGCCCAAAATCCTAGGCCGCAAGTTCGATTTGTTTTGATAGTTACACCATCCGAAACAGAATAAAAAGGGCTACAAAAAAGTTGTCTTGATATTTGTTGTTAAAATGTACGGTTTTTGGGTGATTTAGGTTTGAAGTTTGCAAACACAGTCGCCATTTTGAAACGCAAGATTGGATATAATCGTTTATTTTACTTACAATAAACCATTGTTAGGTATAACTTCGTGCGAAGTTTGAACTCAATCGGTCGAACCCGTCTCTAGATATAAACTGTTTTGTAAAAAACACACTCATATAGACAAACGAAACAATAAACGGTACCAGGAACTGGCGCATACTTTCTCACATATTTAAATTATTAAACAGATTCACTGTGATTCATAATTGTAGGTGGGGTAGGTGAGGTGATTTATTAAAGTAAGAGATTAACTAATAAATATTATTATCGTCTAGAGAGAAAACTATTCGATCGATTTCGAAGAAATTTGCACCAAACACGTCAATTACGGCTGTATAGATGCACGAAAAAAGGTTTTGAAACATTTTGAAAAGCAACCCCCTTTTTGACCAAAAAAACCCACAAAAAATCAGTTATTATTTTTTTAATAAAAAAACGGCTCTAACGATTTTGATAAAATTTGGCTTATTTGTAGCCCTTGATGTACCCTACCATATGCAAAACACCGCACCTTTCTAAAAATTCTCGTTTATCTAATAATAATAACTGATTTTTGGGGGTTTTTGGCCAAAAAACGGGTTGTTTTTCCAAATTTTTCAAAATCTTTTTCGTGCATGTATACAGGCCTAATTGACATGTTTGGTGCAAATTTGTTCGAAATCGATCGAATAGTTTTCTCTCCAGTTTTGTATACATACAGGGAGACTCATTTTGTAAAAAACATTTTTTTTTACTCAGGGGTTACCGAAACGGATATTTCTACAAAAATCTCAACATCGATTTTTTTTGCGATCACTATACTTTCTCTATAGTGAGAAAGTAAAAGTAAATAGGTAAATGATTATTCTACACATTTTGTTTTTTTTTTACTCGACGTTGTAGCTCGTTTGGTTCCCCCCAAAATCTATCAAAACGTAAAATACCATAGAAATACCCGGTTCAAATCCGCCAGGGGAATTTTATCGTTGGTTAGCTTCTATTACTAGGCGGATGGAAACCGCTGCGAGCGAAGCAAAGCAGTAAAAAAAATCAGAGGCCACGAGGTCGAGGTGAAAGCGAGTTTCCCGCTGCGAGCGGAACGAAGAAGCGTTTGAGCAGGGGTTACAGGCTGAGTTACAAAGAAATTCCCCTAATATATTCCGTAAGTGTTCGTGAGGAGACCAATTTCCCAAATAGTTGAAACCCTAAAGTCATATAAACTTCACTAGCTGACCCGTACGGCGTTGCCCGTGGTGGTTGGTATTTTCGGTCTTTTTAACGTAATAATTGTATTCTTTTTAAGTGTTCAGTCAGTGAGTGGTATTTGGCTTTTGTATATGTAGATCTTAAATTATAAAAGCACTATTGTCATAATAATAAAAGGTCCGAAATTATGATTTTAGTAACTTTGATCCCCCCAAACCCCTCCTAAAATTTCTAAAATTTTCAGACCTTTTCTTAGTGAGCACCTATGGCTCTAGAGGAAGTTACATACCAAATTTCATTCCAATCTGTTCGGTAATTTTGGAGAAATCGTGATTTAGTAATTTTTACCCCCCTAAAATTTTCAATTTTTTAAAACCCTTTTTTAGTGAACATTTATCGCCCTAGAGGAAGCTACATACCAAATTTAATTCCAATCCGTTGGGTACTTTTGAAGAAATCTTTTTTTAATAACTTTGATCCCCCCAAACTCCCCTAAAATTTCGAATTTTTTGAAACCCTTTCTTATCGAGCGCCTATGGCCCTAGAGGAAGCTACATACCAAATTTCATTCCAATCTGTTCGGTAGTTTTGGAGAAATCGTGATTTAGTAATTTTTACCCCCCAAACCCCCCTAAAATTTTCATTTTTTAAAAACCCTTTTTTAGTGAACACTTATGGCCCTAGAGGAAGCTACATACCAAATTTCATTCCAATCCGTTTGGTAGTTTTGAAGAAATCGTTTTTTAATAACTTTGATCCCCCAAACTCCCCTAAAATTTCGAATTTTTTGAAACCCTTTCTTAGCGAGCGCCTATGGCCTTAGAGGAAGCTACATACCAAATTTCATTCCAATCTGTTCGGTAGTTTTGGGGAAATCGTGATTTAGTAATTTTTACCCCCCAAACCCCCCTAAAATTTCGAATTTTTTAAAACCCTTTTTTAGTGAACACTTATGGCTCTAGAGGAAGCTACATACCAAATTTTATTCCAATCCGTTCGGTAGTTTTGAAGAAAACGTGATTTAATAACTTTGATCACCCAAAACTCCCCTAAAATTTCGAATTTTTTGAAACCCTTTCTTAGCGAGCGCCTATGGCCCTAGAGGAAGCTACATACCAAATTTCATTCCAATCTGTTCGGTAATTTTGGAGAAATCGTGATTTAGTAATTTTTCCAAACCCCCCTAAAATTTCGAATTTTTTAAAACCCTTTTTTAGTGAACACTTATGGCCCTAGAGGAAGCTACATACCAAATTTCATTCCAATCTGTTCGGTAATTTTAGAGAAATCGTGGTTTAGTAATTTTTACCCCCTAAACCCCCCTAAAATTTCCAATTTTTTCAAACCCTTTCTTAGTAAGCACCTATGGCCCTAGAGGAAGATACATACCAAATTTCATTTCAATCCGTTCGGTAGTTTTTGAGAAATCGTGATAAGTGAGTGAGTGAGTGAGTGAGTAGTATTTTGCTTTTATATATATTTTTTAATGATCCTCAGCGGTTCAGCTGCGTTGTCGAATGATTCTCATTGTACTATGAAATCAATAATTTCCAAACAGTACGCAGAACAAAAACACAAATAACGAATTGAACATCCTAATTGATCATGCATTCGGTTTCTCAATAGGGCTACGTGGTTCTATACAATTACCGGCAATTAGCGTTTGTAAAGAGAGATTTAGGCTTATTGAATTTATTACTGGTTTTAGCCAGCTTCTGCGCACACGGTTTTAATTAATCGTATACAGGAGGCATTGCATTGTCTGTCGGTTAAATTGTGAGACCTTTTCCGCTCTCGTTCTCTTCCTGTACGTGTATTTCCAACAACGTGGAAAATATTGTAAATGTTGATTCACAATCTGGGCCTAGTAAAATGTTAACCCTAGAACCGGCAACGCGAGAATGGATTTCTTGACGTCTGCGAGCATATTTTCAAAAATTCGCCAAAAATAGTAAATGAACCCAAATTCAAAAGTGTTCCACAGTTTTTTTAGAGAAAGGTTCAAATAATTTATATATATTTTTTTAGTTTCATGATTTTGGTATCCAAGTCACTTCATAAAATGAAATAAATACAGGAAATTACAGTAGTATTTTACCTGATTGTTAGTCCGTCTTGTGACTTCTTGAGTTGTCCTACTTACGACGCGTTTCGAGACCGTAATCTCATTATCAAGTATAAAATATAATCACTTTTCAGGTCGTCATATATACACACACACAAACACATTAAAAACACACAAAGTACACAACACATAATTTATAGTGCGATGCGGATTGAGCCGGTTGGTGTACACTAACCGATACACTTAAATGATCAGCTGTCATTTCAATCCAATGACTTATATGATACAGCCCTCTGTTATCAAGATAGAACCGGTCAATAATCACCATACAAAGTAGGCTGCTTTATTTAGTTTAGTTCAGTGTATCTTAGACGATAAGATTGTGTACACCAACCGGCTCAAACTACACCATAATCCAAAGCCTCAAGATCGTGGTGCAGATTGTTAGTTATGCTGTTATCTATACTAATATTATAAAGAGGTAATGTTTGTTTGTGTGTATGTAGGGGGTACTGTCTGGAACTTCTGATCCGATTGAAAAATTGTTTTACTAATAAAAAGCTACACTATCACTGAGTAACATAGCCTTTATAATTCATTTGGATAAAAACATTTTTTATTTCAATATTTGTAAATTTAGTCGAAAAAAATTCTTAGGTTAAGCCAATGTATTTACATTTATTACCATAGCAACCAATTGAATAAAATAACAGATAAAACAGCTGTTTGCTCTAATATTTCCATTAACAGCTGATTTCAAACTTTGAAGCAATTATGTATTTCTAATTTTTAGGTTAGGTTTTTATTAAAGTGCAGACCCGAGCCTTGCTGGTTCTTTTAACCTTTATTATAACTACTTTTATAATAAATTAATACTGTTATAATAATAATTATATACAAAATAATTTGATTTTAACATTTAAAAACGTTATTAACCATCTTAGCTTTGGGGTTATTATTAATCCTACATTTCCTACTCCTTTATTATGAAGAAAACATAACATGATTATGTGTATAGAAGGTTCCAACGGAATTGGCGTGCGGAGCACACAGGGGTTTCCCCTAGTTATCTATAACTTAACCATTATCCTTCTTCCGATTTTTTTTGATAGTTACACCATCCGATAGAGTATTAAAAGGGTTGCAAAAAAGGTGTCTTGACATTTTTTGGGTAATTTAGGTTTGAAATTTTCAAATAGTCGTCATTTTTAAACGCCTATTTTGCTAAAAGTAGATAATTATTGGGTAAAACCTCATACCAAGTTTGAACTCAATCGGTCAAACCGTTCTCTTAGACACCAATTATTTTGTAAAAACACAAACATACAGACAGACGAAAAAGTAAGCACAGTACCCATGTTTATAGTGGAATATGTTTGTCTCGATCGCAGGAAAAAACCCACAAAGGGGACCAGAGAGTTCGGGCCATCCTGTTTGTACACATTTTAATGATACCCTAAAACGTGTTCTGGAGACCATGATCAGTGCTCATTAACCCTCCCAAACTTAGATCTAACCATAAGAGCCATTGCAATAGCTCATCTGTCCTATGGAAATTCCCTAATAACCTGTTTACATGCTTTGTTTAGGTGTTGTAAGTAGGGATATGTATGTTTGACTGGAGACCGCGTGGGACGACCGACCCCTCTAAATAAGTACAGCGAGGGCAATTTGTTACTGACTGTAATTTGTTCAAACTGTGTGTAGCCTAATATAGTTTCGTCTGTTTTAGGTAAACGTTTATTCTTATTGTAACCTTATTTACAAGTTCCTGAGAGATAATTGTGAGTACCATACTTATAATTAGTTTTAATATTTGCTTACATCTGTATCAATGGCTGTTAATTACAGTAGTAGCAACCATAAAAAAATATAAAAGAATTTTTTAAACAATGCTTTTTCCTACAAAATCTACTAAAAATTAAAACCTAATTTGTAATAACAAACACATGTCTAAAAAAGCATGGGGCGTCTATTTATGAATTTTTTTAAGAGTGCTCCCATTATTTTTTACTTTCTCCACCCTATACGTAGTATATGGAGAAAGTGTTGTTTTCGTAAAAATGTTCGAATTTGAATTTTCAGTTGAATTATCTGTTTTGGTGCTCCCTGAACCCCAAAAAATTGTTTAGTGCAATTATCTGTGTTGGTGCTCCCTGAAACCCAAAAAAGTGTTTTTAGAGTGGTGTCTGTCTGTCAGTCTGTCTGTATGTATACACGACCAGAGAGGACACTATTGGTCCGATTTTCTTGAAATTTGGTATGTAGGTACTAAACCCTAATATCTCCAGGCGTTTTTTTCATTTTTTGGAATTTTTAATTTTTAAGGGTAATTTACCTCTAAAAACCCATAAAAAACGACAAAAATGCAAATTTCTCAAAAACGGCTCTAACGATTTTGATCAAATTTTCAGTATTTATAGTGCTTAAGATGCCAAACAAAATGACACCACCCGCTTTTATCAAAACTTCGGTGTTTTATAATTATGGGGAAATGTTTAAAAATAAACAAGTTTGTGTTGTCAATCTAGCATCGCGGTAGCGGTCGCACGGGGTAGCACCACGGTAGCGAGCATGGCCAGTAATTCAAAGGTCGCGCGATCGAATCCCGCCCGGGACAATAATTTTTTATACGATTGACGTAGATAGAATATTATTTTTTAGTTTTGTTCTAAAAAGTAGTAAGTAAAATGATTAAAAACAATATTATTTTGACTACAGTAAGTTGGGAGAAAGTTTGTGTCAGTTAACTGATAACGTTTATTTAGTCATGTATATGTAGTTTTATTAAAAACTAAAGGCTCAGCCCCTGCTGTGACCTGTGGTGATGCCAATGCAAACTATAAAATCCCTAATTTTGTTTATAATTTTTCAATAGGAATTTTTATGAAAGATTATTGATTAGGACAGAGGCACTTGGAACTAAGTTCGGTGTTGGGGGGTAGCTGTGACCTGTACGTAATGTAAGACAGATCGAAATAGACACGCAATATCCCCTACATTTGTCCACAAAATCGCTAATTCTGTCCTTAATTTTTACATTTTTTTAACAGGAATTTTAAATATTTTCGGAATCAAATCAGCCTAAAAGTATTCCCTGAAAAGCCTACATGTTAACGAACGTTTCGTCAAAATTGGTTCAGCCATTTCGTAGATTAGCCCGGACAAACTGACAGACAGACAACATATTTATAAATGTGTGTTTTAGGTTTTGGTAATGCGCGAATAACCGTATGTTTTCAGAAAAGAAGCTTAGGTCTATATTTTGAAATCACAGCCAGACACTTCAATTTTATTTATATGTAGGCCTATACAGGGTGTTACGAAAAGGTTGGGCTGAAATAAAAAGGGCTTCAAATTTAGTGTCTAGTAAAATTTTGTTTTAGTAGCTTGTTTTCATGGAATTTTACTTTAAAAATTTTTAATGGCCGCCGTTTTGAAATTTGATGAGTCTGATCTAAGATATTTTTGGAAAATGTTTATAGCTATAGAGTTAAGGTGTATAGCAAGTTTCATAAAAATATCTCCAAGGGATTTTGAGTTAAAATATAATAATACAAAATGGCGGATTACGACTAAACTAAGCCGAAATCAATAAAAATGTTATACTACATTTTCGACTTATTTTTGCATGTAGAATCTGAATCTGCAAAGCCCGCTACAAAAATAACTAAAAATAATTTTTAATTTAAAAAAATTATGGTTTTAGTCTAATTTTGGTTGTTGTAGACGATTACCAGGAAATTATGTTTTTAGTTTTTTGTCGAACTCGGTTATCCTTTGACCTACTGAAATTACAAAAAAAAAGCATTTTGTCTGTCGTTAAAAAAGGAAAATATTTTGTCTCTTGTAAATTTTTTGTAAAAATAACGGTTTTCAAGATATTCCACGTTAAAAATTTGTAACGGCCGCCATTTTGAAAATTATAAAAATAAATTCTTTGTGTTTGGTACACTTGTTAATTGTAACATTATAAAATGCTTATTCCAAATTTGAACTCGATATCTTATCCATTCCCAAAGTTACGGTGAGTTTTTGTAAAAAAACCAAATGGCGTCTAGCTGCTAAACAAAGTGGAAATTAAAAAAATTTTATTCTTCATTTTCAGCTTAGAATCACACATAGAATATGAAAATGCATAGCCAGCCCAACCTTTTTGTAGCACCCTGTAGATTATTTTTGACCGAGCGTAAGCGAGGTCTCCGTTTTAACTCGACCGTTCGGCATTTCGTCTGTGTGTCTGTGTCTGTCTCACGATTACGGCCAAACGCCATGACCGATTTTGATGATTTTTTGCATGAATGTTCCTTATTCCTAGGCCGAGCTATGTATATATACGGTTTTTTTTCAATTTTTCATTTTTAACCCCTTAAATAAAATAAAAATGGCGGCCGGACCGTTTCTCTCAGTGTAAGCTTTTTTCCAAAGCCAGTTTGTGGCTTAACCGCAAGTCGAATTTAAAAACTAATAATATTTTGCTAGAAGCAAATTAAATTTTAAACAAAATTGTATTCTTGATTTTTTTCCGTATCTCTAACGGTAAGCTCACAAAATGGCCGTAAACTTCGAATTTGTTAAAAATCGTCAAAAGTTTTTATATTTCAACCATGTTTTTATACGTTTATTCTAAACCAATTCAAAAGTGTTTCATCGCTTTTTTGTAGATAAAGGTTTAAGGAATTCATATATGCCAGTAAAAAAATGATTGAAGGAAAATTAACAAAGTTATTAGCTCAAGAAACAAGCATGTTCAGTAACGAAAGGAAAATGTTTAACTTTAGGCCTACATAAAAAGTAGTAAAAATTATTGAAATTTTTTTCATAAATGTTAAAAAGTTTCGTAATTTAGTTCTAAATAGAATTGTATAAAAATATTTATCAATTTCAAATTTCTTATTTTGAAAACACCAGTTTTTATGTTCCTACTACAAGAATGCTAACAAAACTAGGCCAGTTTTGAATAGTAATTTAGGAATATATCATTTGCCCAACAATGACATATTATTATAAGAAAGTGTAGAGGATAAATCAAAGAATTGATCTGTATACCTGTAAATTATCATTGTAAATTTCATAAAAGTATTTGACTTTGCTTTACTTGAATTACAAAATGAGATGAAACAAATGAAACCTCGCGCGGCGATAAAGGACATACACAAAATGACACTAGGACACCGTGGGAAGTGTTGGTACATGGATTGAGATCACTATCCACGACGTTTTAACATCGTCTGTTATCATTATTTCTAATATTGGAATATCATATGGAACTTAAGTTAACTTATGATACATTGTTAGGTTTGAGTTATTTAGGTTGTAAATATTTAATTGTATGTTGTCCCTCTATAACGCGATATTTTTAGCTATCTTACGCATTATTAACCTAAATAAAACACAATGCCTCTAAAAGAAAATTTTTAGCAGTTAAAGCTCAAGAAAAGAAATAAAAACGAGAACTAGAAATCCCGGAATCGCGGGAATTGTAAATAATGTTTCGCTGGCTAAACCTTCTGCTTACTTCCTTACTGGCACACTATTTTTAACCTAAGCTCAAAACCACATTTGTTATTTCTACGAGCGAGGTCTACTGTGCACAGAACTACTAGTATTAATTTATTTAGCTTTTTTTAGGAAAAGCATGTTTAAAAAAAGCCTATATTGTAATGTATTTAATTAATCTGATTTGTATTATATTTATACAAATTTTGATAACTTTTAATTGCATGTTAAGTACAAGTGGGTCCCAACGAGTTTTGTTTACATTGTTACAAGCCGAGCTAATAGGAACTTGTTAAAAAAGGAAATCCCCAATGGATCGAATTGTCAGGCGCTACAATTACTCGAAAGTCATGCGTCCAGTTTACGTGCGTGTCTAAAATAACTTTGTCGCGTTTCTTTTACAATCCACTCTGATTACCGACAAGGCGTATTTTTCTGTGGAATATGTTTTTTTTAATGTTTTTCTCGTATAAATTAAAACCGTAAACTGCGGGCAATATTTGCGGGACGATTTCCTTTGTGGCGCGGAGATGCCGTTTTTGTTTATCAACATGAAATAGCGAAGTCGAGACTTCATTTGATACTTTTTGTAACGCTGTACAAAGGTTGCCTTCTCATGCATATCCTATATTAATAATTGTCACACAATTAAATACAAAGTACACGGTTAAATACAATTATTTTTAGGTTAGGCCTAGACTTAAAATTACTCTCTAGGCCTAACCTAAAATTATTGTACGTATGTTGCCGTTAAGGCTCGTAAAATAAATTAAATATACAGGTAATAATTTTAGGTTAGGCCTAGACTGACGAACCAACATTTTATGTTTATTGAATGTATTTCGGCGCTTGACGATAATATCAGAACTACGCCGGACGAAACCGATCGTCTCTTAATTTAAATTTATGAACCAAAACACATGTTTCTTGAATGTATTTACAATCATTGCCATAGCAAACAATTTGATAGCGCTTTTTCGTTACGCATATTTTCTGTTTGTAATTGCCATAGCAACCAATTTGATAACGCTATTTCGTTACTCGTATTTTATATTTCTCATTGCTATAACAACCAATTAATAACACTTTATTTCGTTACGCATTACATTTTCTATTTGTTAACTCCTACCGCTACTTCGTTCCAAAAACGGTGACGAGAGCAAATCTTCTTTAAACTGTGAATTTGATTACAAACTGGAAGATAGTGTAATTAATTGAAGAGAAATTAATTAGACTATCTTCCAATACAATAGTCTTTATTGCCCTTACACTGCCAAACCGTAGAAACTGTATCCATAAACTGCACACGTGGGGATGGTACAATAGACCGCACTACTTGCCAAAGCTCCCCCCCCCCCCCCCCCCAACGTCAATAATATAAATCCTAAAGTTTGCTTATCCTCTTACACTCCTACTTTATACTTGGACCATATCTCTCCAACCGCTCTCTACTCTGTAATAATTTCAACCGTAGAATTCACACATTTGAAGAACTTTTACAAAATAATGCCTGTATTTCTTAACTTATCAACTCGAGTGAATGGAACCTTTTTCGAGATTATCTAAAAAAAAAAAAATGTAGGAGTTAATTCTGCACATTTTATTTTTACATAACCGTATAATAGGATAGTCGGTAGGGGCCAATTTAGACCAAAAGTTCCAGTAATTTACAATACGGCTGATTTTTTTTTATAAGTACATTAAAGTATGTAGATTAACATAAAAAAAAGTTTACCAGTCTATCGATTTCCCAAAGTCGAAAAAAAAATCGATTATCATTTTTTTTTTCGATTATCCTTAATATTTTGAGCTAGGATGAAGATAGAGAAAAATAAAAAATACCACCGTGTAGGGGAGGTATTTTTCAACAAAAAAGGTCATATGTATTTATTTCGTCCGAGCAATGGTTTGTCTGGAAAAAATTCGATAATGCAGGTATGTATTTTGCAGCAGGGGAAATCACTAAAAGGGGACATCTTATTCATATATGTATATGAAGCGTTGGCTCATTCTAAATTAGCCAAATTTTAATATATCGAATTGAAACTTGACGTAGGAGTTAAAATATATATTTCAAACATTTATGCTGAGTCTCAGCTTGTTATCTTGAAAATGACCCGATCTAGGAGTCGATTTCGACTATCGATTTTAGGAGTACCGGACCCACGAACTAATTTCAATCTATTCCAGTTTCGTCAATTTTTGGAATATCAACACCAAATTTGTTTTACAAGTTGAGTACACCAGTATAAATATTCTTAGTAAGTATGAACGATTTTTTCTTGTTATTTTTAAAAACGAGGCGCTTGAAAATAGTCTTCTGTTTTACCTATCTCGTTTTAACTATAACACTTTTGGATTCAACGACTCCATTTTCGACATTTTTGAACATATCGATTTAAAAATTGGTACAGAAGTTACAAGTACAATTGTTTTTTGCTATACTTATTTTAAAAACTATATTTTCAAAAATGACTAATCTGCAGCTGATCAACTCAAGCGTTTTGATGAAAAATCTAAAAAGGTCTAAAATTATACTTTTTTAATTAACTTGTGCTTTTAAAAGTAAATAATGAATAAGGTTTATACTCCTTGATCTTGTTTGAATGTATATATTTAACTTGTAAAAAAACTTTCAGTTAAAAAGTTTCTAAACTTGAGTTGTTTAAAATAAATTGGTGGGTCCGGTACTCCTAAAATCGATAATCGAAATCGACTCCTAGATCGGGTAATTTTCAAGATAACAAGCTGAGACTCAGCATAAATGTTTAAAATATATATTTTAACTCCTATACCAAGTTTCAATTCGATATATAAAAATTCGGCCAATTTAGAATGAGCCAAAGCTTCATATATGAATAAGATGTCCCCTTTTAGTGATTTCCCCTGCTGCAAAATACATACCTGCATTATCGAATTTTTTCCAGACAAACCATTGCTCGGACGAAATAAATACATATGACCTTTTTTGTTGAAAAATACCTCCCCTACACGGTGGTATTTTTTATTTTCCTCTATCTTCATCCCAGCTCGAAATATTAAGGATAATCGAAAAAAAGTGATAATCGATTTTTTTTCGACTTTGGGAAATCGATAGACTGGTAAACTTTGTTTTATGTTAATCTACATACTTTAATGTACTTATAAAAAAAAAATCAGCCGTATTGCAAATTACTGGTAGTTGTAACCTATACCGACTGGGCTAACGCAGGATGAGAAAAATTTTAAATTGAATTATAGTTAGTGACATCTAGACCTGTGTAATCGCCGTACGTGTTTTGCGACAGACGTTTCGTGCACAAATTGTCTCGACTACTGCAACGTGTAGCGACGCGTCACTAATTTCCCCCCGTACTATTTGGTTTGTTTGCACACAATAAAGCATGTTGCAATGTGCAGTCCCACGCGCGTCGTGCCTAACAAGCGACAATGCACATTGCACAAATAATAACAGGTAAATACGAAAACCCGAATCCACGTAATGGGCTGCTTGTAACGCAATAGATTAAGCTTAGTTTGATAAGCCCGGCCTATTAAGCCGCATTGTCATCGTGTATTTTGATCTGTGTAAGCTGATAGTGTCAACTCAGTACTACCAAATTGGCAAACCGAAACGTCTCTTGTAACAAAGTTTACTTTGGAGATTAGCGGTGTATTTGGTGAACATGGTTTCCGAAGAACAATACACGTTTGGGTTGGCCATTTTATATTGAAATTTAAATAAATATTAATGTTTCACGTATAAAAATAAAGAAAACCACTGTGTTAGTAAATACAAATACGTTTAAATTTATAAGTTTAAAAATCTCTATCTATATATATAAAAGCGAAATACCACTCACTCACTCACTGACTCACTCATCACGATTTCTCAAAAACCACCGAAAGGATTGAAATGAAATTTGGTATGTACCATCCTCTAGGGCCATAGGTGCTCACTAAGGGAGGGTTTGAAAAAATTCGAAATTTTAGGGGGGGGTTTGAGGGGATCAAAGTTATTAAAAAACGAACTAATTTCAATCTATTCCAGTTTCGTCAATTTTTGGAATATCAACATCAAATTTGTTTTACAAGTTGAGTACACCAGTATAAATATTCTTAGTAAGTATGAACGATTTTTTTAATGTTATTTTTAAAAACGAGGCGCTTGAAAATGATCTTCTGTTTTACCTATCTCGTTTTAACTAGAACACTTTTGGATTCAACGACTCCATTTTCGACATTTTTGAACATATCGATTTAAAAATTGGTACAGAAGTTACAAACACAATTGTTTTTTGCTACACTTATTTTAAAAACTATATTTAAAAAATTGACTAATCTGCAGCCGATTAACTCGAGCGTTTTGATGAAAAATCTAAAAAGATCTAAAATTATACTTTTTTAAGTTACTTGTGCTTTGAAAAGTAATTAATAAAAAAGGTTTATACTCCTTGATCTTGTTTGAATCTATATATTTAACTTGTAAAAAAACTTTCAGGTTGATATTTTGAAAATTTTCTAAACTGGAGCTGTTTAAAATGAATTGGTGGGTCCGGTACTCCTAACATCGAGAAACCCATTAATAAGTCAAGTGGCTCTAGATCGGGTAATTTTCAAGATAACAAGCTGAGACTTAGCATAAATGTTTAAAATATATATTTTAACTCCTATATGTCAAGTTTCAATTCGATATATTAAAATTC
>JAGFPH010003839.1:0-29733 GCA_018207615.1 Philaenus spumarius
TTAAAGCTAGACGGGTTCACTCACGGAACCTAGAACTACATCTTGTTCTAGATACCGTGGGTTCACTGATTCACTGACATAAACTATGTGGCACTTCCCGTAATCGTACCCCCCTCGACCTTATACTTGAATTAAAGCTCGCGACGTGAAACTTTCAAAAAAATTGCTAAAAGTTAACATTTTTAATTTTGAAAGCTCTTTTTGGGCGGGAAAGATTTTTTCTTTTTCCCTCTTTGATCGCGTTTTGTAAGAAAACGGTAAGAGATAGCAAAAAATGTTAAATACAAAAGTTGTAGAAAATTAAATTTCAAACGAGAGATTTTCCGTCAGATTCAAGATCCAATCATCAATTTAGCCGCTATTCACCCGAGAAGAAGCTCCGGCACACAATCCTTCAAATTTCAATGCTCTGTGTATTGAAAATTCTCCCTACACAGGGGTTGGCGTGGAAGCACGCAATGCACTGTGTATTGAAAATACTCCCAATACGGGGGTTGGCGTACAATGCACTGTGCGTCGGCCGCTTCTCATAGTGTCCAGTGTCTAGCTCACATGTGCGTCCTTAGCAGTGAACGTGTTGAAAGGGTTTAGATTCAAATCCCAGGTCCTGACCTGCCCCCCCCCCCTCCCGGCTACGGCCTTGATTAAAACCCTATACTTTCTTTGCTTCCACTTGAAAAAATACACAATTTTGTACCGTCCGGAAAGTAGCTTTATTCAACGCCCGTGAACTGTGTCGATTGTCTTCTAAACACATCTGTATATAGGTTATCGACCCCTTTTGTTCAGTAATGGTCTGGTCCGAATTTAGATTTGTGTTTACGATGTCTTTAATCCGCATAATTTGTTGCTCAGCTAGCAGAAAAACAAACAAGTGCTAACAAGCCAAACCCTGATTAAATTGCGAACGTCAGTGAAAGTTAAGTAAAGCTTGGTAATGATTACAAATTAGGCGATTCCTGACTTAGTCGGCAGTCTGATCTCAGCGATTCCAGCTAAACGCGCTGGGAAACCGTTGTTTTAACGCGTTGAACAAATTTAAAGCCGAAGAAAATTTGTTGTCAAAATGTCTCTGCTAAGTATTTAATCCAAAATAATTGTTTATGATATATTAAGGCTGAGTTGCACCAACCAGGATCAGTTTTGATCTAGGATCAAAGTTGTATTTGATCCAGGATCTAGGAAAGTTGTATTGGTTTCTATTGCACCATACCTGGATCAAATAATTGATCCAGGATTTACTGATCTAGGTATTTGATCCCGGTTGGTGCAACTCAGCCTTAATCTATTAACTGCCTTAGCAATCTTTAAAAGTGTCAATAGTTGACAGCCTTTTCGCCTATTTGTCATTTATATTTGTAGAAAAAACTTTAAAACAAATTCATTCTCGTAGGAAAAATCTCAAAAAATAGTTACTTCCGGTCAAAAAACGTGCATCCGGTTGTTGGATTTTTTTGGCTAACGAACTCGTCCGAGCGACGTAGACAATTAACATGTGTACCAAATTTGAACCAAATTGGACTTAAAATGAGGCCGCTAGAGTGCGAACACATATATATAAATATGTATATACTGTATATATATATATATAAATGAATTGCTGTTCGTTAGTCTCGCTAAAACTCGAGAACGGCTGGACCGATTTGGCTAATTTTGGTCTTAAAATGTTTGCAGTAGTTCATAGAAGGTTTATACGTAAAGAAAAATTCGAAAAGTTTCCCGAAAAAGTTTCAAATTTGGAAGAAACTCAACAGCCTTTACTGTATGAACTCAAAACCATAGCTTAAAAAAACAGCTGTTCGTATAAAAAGCTTAGCAACACGTTATGTTTGTTTACAATCATTACCATAGCAACATTACGTAGCAAATTTATAATCACTTTAATACTCTTCAAAACTAACAGCTTTTTAAGGTTAGATTGAAAAACTATAAACAAACACAAGGAAATATCAACGAAAAATGCTTACAGAATTATAATTCAACTCAAACATTGGTTATTAAATATCTATATATAGGCCTACTTAGAGATATGCTATTTAAAATATTGTTTATATAAAATATATCATAACTATGAATTTTTTAATACTTTTCAAAACATATTTTCGCTACGAGTTTAAACATATTATATTGAAAACTAAACAAACAATCTGAATTAAACTAAATGCCATTTAAATATCACATTCGTAGCTTTATTTTGATATAAAATTGTATATTTAAATACTAAACAATATCTTATACTAATTAGGCCTATACATTTAAAATTACAAACTCTATTTGAACCAGTTTGTTACATCCTAAATTAACGCGGATGTTACAAAGTGATTCAAATATTTTTTCTACGTCTTCCAGCTAATTTAAACCCTCGCTAAGAAAGGGTTAAAAGAAATTTGAAATTTTAGGGCGGTTTGAGGGGGGCTCAGAGTTACTAAAAATCCCTATAAGAACGAATTGGAATGAAATTTGGTACGTAGCTTCCTTTTAGGCTGTAGGTGCTCGCAACATTGTCAATAAAATTAAGTGAAAGTCAAAATTAGTAAAAACTATAAATTAAAACGATATATTTAAAGCTTTTTCATGTTAGATAGTAGTTTACAGGAATACAATTTTCAGTGCTTTCTTAAATAGCGTAGCCTTTTTTTCATGACCACAGTAGGACCACGGGTATTCAACGAACACTTAAAAAGAATACAATTACGTCAAAAAGACTGAAATACTAACAACCACGGGCAACGCCGTACGAGTCAGCTAGTACTGTATATATATATGATTTTTAATGACACTCCAAAACATGTTCTGGGGACCATGATCGGTGCTCATTTGCTACTCCCGACTTTGGGTCTTACCATAAGGGCCACTGCAATAGCTCATTTTTCCTATGGAAATTTGCTAAGAATAACAAACCGTTAAGGCAACAACAGGGTTCCTTCTACTGTATCGGTATGCTGACTCTCATAAGCATTAGTTAGCTGGTTCAGAAAAGGTTGCGAAAGTATCCATACACTAACACAAACTTTGCAAACAAATTAAGGGGTGGATTCGCTGTCCGCCATATTGAATCTGATTCCCATAAGAGCAATGCTACAGAATAAGTATTTTTTCCGTTAATTCGTGGAATAAATTTAAAAATTTGGTTTCATTTTGAAGTACTGTCATATGCGGATGTTCATTGCTGAACGGTTCAAAAACCGTTTTATTGTTTTCATAAATGTATGATATAAACTGTTAACTTTATTAATTTTTACTCAGTTGCAAAAAGAGATATTGCAAAAACCCTTAGCAATCAACACTACAATCTAAAGGGTTGGCTCTAGTAAAACAGAAAGCAACCTGCGGCTCCCTATAGCGGCGGTAGGTTACGCGGACATTGCTCATCCTAAATCTATTTAAAACCCGCAATTATTCAAATAGCGTTTTTAAAAAAATACCAAACTCTTGGGGACAAAATTTCTTATCCGAATGGCTTGGTAATTTTTCGCTATAATTAATAGTTACAACGTAAAAATATATTTAAATCACCCTATAGTGGCGGTAGGCTACACGGACATTGCTCAGCTTAGATCCATTTAAAACCCGCAATTGTTCAAATAGCGTTTAAAAAAAAATACTAATCTCTTGGGGACGAAATTCTTCATGCGAATGGCTTGGTAGTTTTTCGCTATAGTGAATAGTGTCAACATATAAAAATATTCAAAATCAATGTTTTAAATTGTTAATAAATATTAAACAAAATATTTTTCTTAGTTTTGAAAAAGCCATTTGCATGCATATTGACCATAGCTTTAAAATGACATATCGTTTATAATTTTCCGATCAAAAATAAAGGAAAAATTTTGATTTTTATTTAACATTGGTGTTATGGAGTGTCAGACAACATGGCCGACAGCTAGAGCCGACCCTTAAGGGGAGGGGGAGATGCACTTTTCCAGCTCAATGCTATTGAAACGGGGAATTCATTAGTTAGTTAGGTACCAATAACTTTAAAACTACTTGACCTATTGTCCTGAAATTTGCAACATATATTGTTGCTTATATTCCACATAAAATGTACTAGTTTCAAGAAAAAATAAAAAAATAACATGTAATAAAACAATTTTGTATTTTTAAAAATATTTAAAAAAATTATAGTATGTTTTTTATAGCATTTTTATTTTTTGATATATTTTAAAAATCCTAGTACACTTTGTTAATACTATAGCAACCAATGATCAGAAAAAAATTGAGGTATTTTGGATTGCTGGTTTAGAAGATAATTAATTGTACCTGTAGGTTACGGAAATAAGGCATTTAAGTTGAACTTTACTTACAATTACTTACAACTGTCCTGGTGAGTAGTTCTCATCTTGTTTATCTTCTTTCTGCCTCTTAACTAGCCTCCTCTTCACCCTGTTTTCTTTTTTTAATGTATTTATATGCATGAAAAAAGATACTGTAAATTTGTATGATTTGCACTGTTAAGTGAAGTTTGGGATCAGGCTTTAAATTTTGCGAAAAGTAATGGAAACCTTTCCAAAAACGTGTTTTAAAACATAAAATGATAAGATATGTATATTAAAGTATGTATATTTTTAATCAGCATAAGCGAGGGAATAAAAAATGTACGATTTTTTTACCCAAAAAGGGCATCTCCCCCCCCCTCCTCAAGAAAAAAATACAGATTTATTTTTTTGACGAAAATAACTCAAAAATATGCTTAAAAGTTAAGGTACGGTTAGGTTATTAGCGAATTTCCATAGGAAAAATGAGCTATTGCAGTGGCCCTTATGGTAAGACCCAAGCAAATGAGTAGCAAATGAGCACCGATCATGGTCCCCAGAACACGTTTTGGGGTGTCATTAAAAATCATATATATTTATGTATATATGTGTGCGCACTCTAATGAACGCATTTTACGTCCGATTTGAACCAAATTTTGTACAAACATTGGCTTTCTAAGTCGCTTGAACTGGTAGGTTATCCAAAAAAATTGACCGGAAGTAGACCACATTTTTGACCGGAAGTACTATGTATATAGGTGTGCGCACTCTAACGGACGCATTTTATGTCCGATTTGGTCCAAATTTGGTACGCAGATTGGTTTTCTAAGTTGCTTGGACGATTTCGTCAGCCAAAAATATTTACCGGAAGTAGACCACATTTTTGACCGCAAGTATCATGTATATAATTGTGCGCACTCTTAACGGACACATTTTATGTCCGATTTGGTCCAAATTTAGAGGTTGGTTTTCTAAGTCGTTTGGACGAGTTCGTTAGCCAAAAACATTGACCGGAAGTAGACCAAATTGGAGTTTTCTTTAAAAAAATAGACATACGAAATAATTCTGCACATTTTGTTTTTTTACGCGACCTTATAGGCCCATCTGGTTCCCCCAGAATTAAATCCACGGCTTTTACCGTGGTGACCGATGGCAATATATTTGGTACATGCTGGCAGCACCTTCGTGAGTAGATCAATTTCCCAAATAGTTGTTTGAAATCCAAAAACATATATAAATTTAATTTTGGAAATTCGCTCAACTCACGTCAGCGGTCCAGCTGCGTGGTCGAATTATTTTAACACTGAAATTGGTTGCCAACTTCGCCGTTTTGAATTTAGGGAGCAGAGCCTTAAGTCTATTTTTACTGGAGCAATGTACTACAATATTAGTGCTTTCTTTGTAGTCCGTGGAATTGTACGTAAGCAAATCGGTTATAGGACAGGAGGAGGCTAAAATGTATTGTAATAAAATGTATGTTACTAACACGCAATGCAAATGTTCCAGTAAATTCATTTAAAATTTGACGGGAGTTGGGTCGGGGAAGTTGAGACAACAACCAAGGCAAATCAGTGAAATGAATTATCAAAATTCTATAGAAACCCTGTTATAGTTTGCATAATACAATCTATAGTTAGTGCTTAACGAGTCAAAGGACGGAGGCAGTGACTTAGAATCTGTTTGGAAAACACTCCATCATCCTAATTGTCATGGAAATCGGCTTCCATCGCCTATACTTTCAACGTCTTGCTCATTGCTTACAAATCACACACTGAGAATACCGCAATTTGCATTAACCTAATGAACCATTGACTACGCAAGTCTGTGACCCTAGCGTAGCCTACACTATCATAGTGTGGTCTTCAGGTAAAAGTGCTTCCTAGTTTTATGTTACGGCAGCCTTTATGTCTTATTGCGTGAAATAATTGATCGGGTACATCAATTTGCTTGTTTCTGAAGTGCTTAAGGGCACTCCGAATGTCTATCTTCGACAATGTTAGCTATAATACACATAACTTAAGTTGTAATTAAGATAGACTCATAATTGTTTTTTTATTTTCTAAATTGTACCTTTTTCTAGTTCCGTACACAAGAAAATAAACAAAAAATAATAAACCTTAAAGTTATGAATTTTAATAAAAAACACTTTAAAAAAAATATTTTTATCATTATTATTGTTATATAACTTTTTAATTTTTTGAAATATTTAAAAAATCCCGTGTTAGGAACTAGATAATTGTGTTACAGACATGTGGTAAAATTTGGTAAAGATATCTTAGATAGTTTTCCAGATATGTGTATTATAAATAACAAAAAAGTGATTTTCGGGAGACGAGCAAAACGTAAAAGCCAAAGTTTCACAAGTAGCTTACCCTTTGCTAATGGCTTCCTGGACAGTATGTGGGGTTATCTGTGTCTTTTTCAGCAGCAGCGTATATCGATAGTGTCTACCAAAAAGGGCCTAACCAACAAATTTTATTATAATAATACAGTATTTTAAATTATGTAAACCTTTCACGAATACAAATCATACAGATTAAAACTTAAGAACAACCAAGCAAACTTCCTATCACCACTCCCAGATGGTGCTGAAAAACTATCTTTTACTTTACACGTAATGTTTATACCGATAGTAAAGTAACTGGAGTTTTGTTAATTTGTCAGTTTTCTTTAATCAAGCCTTAGCCTAGTGGATAACGTTGCGTCTTCCTGATCAGAAGATGCTGGGTTCGAATCTGGGCTAGAACATAAAGACGTTATATACGGGGCACAAACTTCAATATATTGTTACTTGGGTCAAACAAAATGTAAAACGTCATATAAACATGGGTAGGCCTATATTTTGTTTCGTTTGCCTTGAAAATTCCATATTATGAAAATTCCATACAGACAGACATACGGTAAATTAAACAAAATACACCCACGGTTACATTACGTTTTACGTTTCTTTTAACACAGCAACAATATCCTGAAGTTTGTACATCGAGTTGAGAAACGCCCTTTATAGAGATGAACAACCCACATTTTGCATTAGTCTACAACCAGATCATTACGTAAGAGCCGAATTGTACAGGTATTGCCACACGAGAAAAATCAACAACAAACGAAAATTATTATAAATTACAAGACAATGGGAAGAAAGTTTGAAGAAGCAACATTGCTTCACGCACGCGCCGATGCCTTCGCACGCAGTTTTCGTAAATCAGACAGACTCCCGCATAATGTGTGTTATTACGAAAGTAGGAAGCACTTTCCCCTTTCATCCTAGTAAAGCCATCGTCGGGGTCATAAATTACCCCTGACTTGTTCACTCAAAGTTATGATATCGCAAATTTCGAACGTTGGATATTCCTCTTCAAATCCAAAACACTTTGGTGGGAACATAAGTGTCCTTCTTTGTCCTCGATGTAAAGAAATTGTAGCTGGTTCTTCCTCTTCGCATAAATGAAATCCAATATTAGAAGGAATATCATATTATTCAATAATTTCTGCGGTCAGTGAAGGAAAATAACGATTGATGTTTTGGTCGAGCGCTGTTCGATTGGCAACCACAACAAAACCAATGACAGATATTCCGGAGAACGCCACAAATATACTGTATATTTCAGGCATTCTTTCGCGGGTTTTAACCCAATTAGATTCCTCCCTCCTGTGATAAATCATTTATTTACAAGTATCACTAACGGCAGTTATTCTTCAAATATTTTTTATAATAAGTTTTTTTATAAAATTGGAAGGAAATTGGGAAATTGAGCAAAATTTCCGGGAATAATATTGAATACAACACCTGAAAATAAACGGTACCAAATAACTGCCACATACTTTCTCCCAGTTGAAACTTTATACCTTACCAAGGGTAGCATAGGAGGTGGTTATTTGGAATTGCAAAAGTAGGACATACCATGGAAAATATTAGATGTATGTAATACACATCCATATTAAGTTTCATATTAATTTCATTCAAAACATTAACTAATAAATATTATTATTATTAAAACTATTCGATCGATTTCGAACAAATTTGCACCAAACATGTCAATTAGGCCTGTATAGACGCACGAAAAAAGATTTTGAAAAAATTTGAAAAACAACCCCCTTTTTTGACCAAAAAACCCCCAAAAATCAGTTACTATTATTATTAACTAAACGAGAATTTTTTTGAAACATGTGTTTTTTTTCTATATGGTAGGGTACATTTAGGGCTACAAATAAGAAAATTTTTTATCAAAATCGTTATAGCCGTTTTTGAGAAATTTAGTTTTTTCTCGTTATTTTGCCATTTTTGGGTGGTACAACACCTTAAAAATCCAAAATTTGTAAAAATAAAAAAAAAACACCAGGAGATATTCCAGTACTACACCTACATACCAAATTTCATCAAAAACGGACCGTTGGTATGGTCTCCAGCTCTGTACACATCCTTACAGACACACATACACACGGACAGACATCACCAAAACATTTTTTGGGATCAGGGAGCACCAAAACAAATAATTCCATTAAAAATATTTTTGGGTTAGGGAGCACCAACACAGATAATTCCACTAAAATTTTTTTTGGAGTTCAGAAAGCATCAAAACAAATAATTCCACTAAAAATTAAAATTCGAAAATTTGGATGAAAACAATACTTTCTCCACCCTATACGTAGTATAAGTAAAAATAGTCTATGTCCCGTAATAATGGTCGTTAAATTACAAAACTGGTCCTTTACAATTCATAGTAAAATACTTATTAGTTCCGAGCGATAAAGCGTTATAAATCTGTTAAAATTCATTCTTTGAATTAATTTAATTCGTTTTATCTCTCTATTATGTGATAAAATTCCTGTTATTCAAGTAAACCTACTGCGCTGGCGTCATGGTCTAGGTTACAGCTACAGCGTGGCGCGATATCCCACTAGCCTCTGTTAGTCGTCATTTCCGTGAGACTATCAGGGTATATAATAATTGGTTTACATTTGCTTCGCCACGAGTCGCAGTGGGGGTTGGCGAGCGAATCGAGCGGTATAACCCCTCTAGTATATTATAATTTTGTTCTTAACTCTATGCCTGTTATAGGAAATCGACTTAGAGACAGACAGACTACGAGTGATTACATGAAGGGTTCTTTTAAAACTTAAAACTTTAAATAGACCTCATAACAGTGTCTTTTTTATCAAAATATTTTCAGAGATCAGAGGCAACGAAGATATATAACAATCCAGCTCTTGTCAGCATATTAGTTGAGTATTCATTTCATGTAGAGTCTACGGGTTTACAGTAAGGACCACGAAAGAATACCGTTGAGGGACGGGCTTGTGCACACCGAGACCTTCAACGCTCCAATCGCCGTAGTGCGACGTTGTCACGTTCTTCCCACGTTAACTGAACGCGGCTGACTCAACGCATTTATAGTTCTTTAAACTGTGCGCTCAAACCTCGAGCGGTAAAAACCAGGCGTGTTCGAGACTAGTAGATATGGCAACGCTGCGCGCCCATCCTATTGGCCGCCATGCAACGGTATTCTTTAGTGGTCTTTAATATAGTTATTCTATTTTTATAAAACAATTCCTGTCACGCAGAAACTCTGAACCTACTGAGCATGCGTCAGCATCTAGGTCACCGCTACCACCACTACCATACTCCGATCCAAGTGCATCTGTTTTAATAAATCGTCATGTAAGTGAACATATCAGAGTATACAATAATGTTTTTGTATTTGCTTCGCCGCGAGTCGTGGTGTGTTTTGGTGATTTTAAAATAAGTTTAATTGAAAAATATAATGTATGTATTTGTTGTGTGTAAGTATAATCGACACTAATGATATCTTTTTTTTGTGA
Organism: Philaenus spumarius; assembly: GCA_018207615.1. Lineage (NCBI taxonomy): Eukaryota > Metazoa > Arthropoda > Insecta > Hemiptera > Aphrophoridae > Philaenus > Philaenus spumarius. The sequence goes on from JAGFPH010003839.1 coordinate 10,074, forward strand.
AACTATTAATTTTATTATTTACATGCTGTGTCTTTCTCATAAGTCCAGCAAAATATAAATTGTATACGTTATTGAATAATACAAATTATTGACAAAAACTCTCAGCATGATTATAAAAGCTTAATGTTATTAAATTAATTTATGTGAAGAAATAGTTTTTGTTTTGAGGTTATACATAATATGCGGGTATGATAAGTTAATATTGTTGGGGGATTGAGGTCGAGCCATGAAGCCTCACCAGCCCTTATGAAGTCCTACTCTCGCACACATTACACATTCATTTATTTTCTTATTAACAATAAATATATTGCACTATGTATTTCTCATGGGGATTTTTAGTAACTTTGACCCCCCCGAACCCCCTAAAATTTCTAATTTTTTTAAAAATCTTTCTTAGCGAGCACCTAGGGCTCTGTGGAAGCTACATAAGAAATTTGATTCCCATCCGTTCGGTAGTTTTTGAAATTTCGTGATGAGTCAGTGAGTGATATTTGGATTATATACAGAGTGTCCCCGAACTCTCTGGACCCATTTTGTGGTTTGTTCCTGGGTTCCAGGCAAACATATTTCACAATATAAACATGGGTCTACGGTGCTTATTTTTCGTCTGTCTGTCTGTATGTGTTTTTTACAAAATACTTAATATTTTTGGAAGTAGAAAAGATATTGAGCCCAAACTTTGTGGTTTTTGTTAAGTTAGTGGTTTTTGACATATTTGACATTACAAATTATAAACGGCCGCCATTTTGAAAATATTTAAAATAATGTTCTAACTTTTCGTACAGTGATCAAAAGTTACGTAACAAATAGGTATACAAAGTTGCTCAATATCTTTTCTACTTCCAAAAATATTAAGTATTTTGTAAAAAAACACATACAGACAGACAGACGAAAAAATAAGCACTGTAGACCTATGTTTATATTGTGATATATGTTTGTCTGGATCCCAGGAACATATCCACAAAATGGGTCAAGAGAATTCGGGGACATCCTGTATATATAGATAACTTCGGGAATTAGTAAGATTATAAGTTTAAATTTCTTATACACTTTGTTTGTTCTATTTTTTATCAGCATTGCAAGAGCTAAAGTTTTACTATCTAAATATTCAAAATGGCGACCGTTATATCTTGGAAATCGTAAATTTTACGGTAGTCTTATATGGGATAAATTATTTATATTTTAATGGCAAAGAAAATGAGTTTTTAGTTTTCTTTGCACCTTGGTAAATAACCAAGTTATCGTCAAAAATTCTAAAATGAAAAATGCTATAAGTTATTTTGTTTACATGTTATCCAAAAGGGTTTACTAACAACTTTCAAAACTTGATTAGTCCGCAGAACACTTTTTGGAGTTTCATTAAAAATTGTGTGTGTTTATATTTGTTCGCGCTCTAACTGCCGCATTTTAAGTCCTTTTTTGTGGATTTTTGGTAACCACATACGTTGGTTGCCTGTATCGCTCAGACGAGTTCGTTACCAAAAAAAAAAATCCAACAACCGGAAGCACGTGTTTCGACTGGAAGTAACTATTTTGTTAGATTTTTTACGTTTTATCAACCCAAAATCCAGTATCTGGGAATTCCTGAGGGCTTAGCTTTGTGTTTTTATACTATTTACTATGTTTTATAACTTAGATTGAGGGACCTACTGGATTAAACCCTTGAAAAAAATAACAGATGTATCATCTTTAACATTTAAATGTTATTTAAATGGGGGAAAATTATAACTTTTATTGGACATTATGTTGGATAGAGTCAACATACAGACCTCCAGTTGTGCCAATCTTCTTCTTTTTATCAAGGCCTTTAAAATGAGGTGTCACTAAATAGGGGTTCTCATTTAAAATTTTCGACTTACCCCCAAAATACCCCATTTTGGGGGAAGTATTGAAATTTATTATACACCAAAAAACTCCATTTTTGGTCATGTTAACAATCCCCAAAGCAAATCTGCCTATTTCCATTAGTAAAAAAATAATAGTGGGGTGGGATTTTAAGACACCTGCTATATATTAAAAACAATACAGGACCAAGAACAAATCCCATACACTGTGGGAGACCTCTGTACATCACGCGAGAGTATTGTTCCTAATTCGAACTTTCTTTCCATTGTTCTTTCATTATACAAAGATTTATTCTGTTTATTCGTAACTGCAATGTTGTTTTTCTAGTGTGAGAATATCCAGGTAAGGAAGCGTCTTGTTTCTTGGACGTGTTAATGATGTTGTTCTCAATGTATTGCTGATAATACATATTAATGTTATTGCATAAGATAATCCGGCTTTCCACACACGTCCTAGGTAATGCTTGGGAATGTTTCTTGAAATCTGTGTTTTTCTCTGGTAATTCAAACAGCTGATTTTATTAATATTAAATAAAGTAGGTCGACTTCGTGTAAATCCAACGACGCAACCCATGCGTGATTGTCAAGTCGAAAAGGCAAAAGAATCGTATAGCTATTTTTTTATTTTAAACAGTTACAAATTCTTTCAAGTTCCTGCTAAAAAATGTGTTATGCTTTAGCCTTCGTTTTTGAAAATATTCTTTTAAATAGTAAATTCTTACATAATATTTGGTTTGTACAGTAAAAGTGTATAAAAGTCGAATTAACATTAGGCCTATTGCCAAATCTATAAAACTTTTACCATTTTCGATGGCCTGGTTTCGTAGACATCGTTATTTCAATATCGTTGTGACTATATTCCAATGGTTCGTCCGTTCGCAAAACCCCTAAATTTGCCTATAATTTTCACATTTTTTCAATTTTTAAATAGGAACAGTAAATATTTCTTGGTCGAATGCAATGTGTTAAAATTGATGTCAGTTTTAGTACCAGTAATGTGGTTAATTTCGGGGTTCCGCAGGGTTCTGTTTTATGTGCTTTGCTTTTTATAATATATGTTAATTAATTATGCAATGATCGCTTTAAGGGGGCGCTTACCCTGCCGCCATATTGAATCTGATTCCCATAAGAGCAATGCTATAGAATAAGTCATTTTTTTCCGTTAATTCGTGGAATAAATTTAAAATTTTGGTTTCATTTTGAAGTACTAACATATGCGGATGTTGATTGCCGAATACATTTTCAAAACCCGTGTTATTGTTTTCATAAACGTATGATATAAATAGTAAAAAATAGTAAACTTTATTAATTTTTTACTAAGTTGAAAAAAGAGATAGTGCAAAAAACTTTAGCAATCAACACTCACAATCTATTTTACTTTAAGAAAAAAAATACAGCTTTCGTTTTTTGCCAAAAACAACACAAAAATATGCTTAATAGTGAAGGTATGTTTTGGTTATTTAACATTGAAATTGGTACCCAACTTCGCCGTTTTGAATGTAGAGAGCCGAGCCTTAAGGTGTGACGTTTTTTAGACATTCGCGCCACCTATATTTTTTTTTCTTTAATAAATACTTCTTATCGACAGTTACAACTTCTATCACTTGTCCTTCCCGACAGTCCCCAAACAGTTATCCTTTTCTCCGCTAGATGTCGACTCTGTACGGTATTACATATTATCGTGCATAACTTAACAGAGGTCGTTGTAACCGACAACCATCAGCTGTTCTCTATCTTTGAGTTAAAATTTGCTTGGTCATAAGTTTGTACTAGTAGGTCGGCCATTAGCCCGTTACGAACGAAAACTCTTAGACGCTGGCAAGTGGTCGTAATGTTGCCGAACCTTAAATAATTTGATCGGGGTAACGTGTGTCGCTGAAGAACATCAATTACTTCTAAACCTTTTGTTTTCGCATACCAGGTACAATATTTCAGCTTTACCTTAATAATTATAAGATATTACTTGTAAAACTTAATTAGGTTATTTCCACTTTTGCTTCATGTACAACTTCCTAACTCATTTTGTTCAATTTATTAGAGAAACCTATATATTTCTTTTTACAACAGCCTAAACTTAAATGTAATTCCTACAGCCTAAATTTTAAATGTAATTCTTACAGCCTACAAAAAACTATAAAGCCGATATCATTTTGGTTATTGTTAAAGCCTAAAGATATTTCCACAAACAAGCCTAAAGTGTCATGCATTAATTAACTATAACTGTGTAGTATGTCTACAGTGTAACAGATATTGAAAACTTTTAATAAGCTATAAGCAGAATATATGGCTGATATGTAACTAAACGTTAACATTTCTTTTATGTTACCATGTGGTTTACCTAACATGTACAGACAGTGTTATGCAACATTACGCATGTTATATTAACAAAAGAACTATCATTTTATGCTTATTTTAAATAACTGCAAGTTTTCTAAAAAGGAAATTGTTATCTGTGTTATACAGTTAAACTGGTGCAAGTGCAGGGGATGTTTAATGCAATGGCATAACCTACTCTACAGCTACACCTTGAAAAGGCCTACTTTCTAACAGAACTTAAAAGAAAAAATAATAATATGTTTCTACAGTGTTTTAGTTAGAGACAGAGTTTAATTAAAAAAATATGAACAATCTGCAGTTGTTCTTTTTCTTTTGTGTTAAAGGTTAAATAGGCTGTATTTTGAAAAGTAATTTTGTATATGTGTACTATTTAGGATATGTTAGTATTTAATAATTGGGAGGAGCAAGCTAGCACATTTCGGACCTTAGCCCTAAGGGCTGCATATTAGAAATTTTATACCTTTTTTTTATATATAGAGAGACGTCTCATAATTAATTTTGTCTATTTATTCAATTATTCATAATTACCTTTTAGAGTTGGCCAACGACATATATATTTATTCTTAAAACAAATCCATGGTATTTCATGTTAAAACTTTGTAACTTGTTAATCTTTTTCTGTATAAATTCTGTAATTATTATTAAAAGGGAGGGTTTTTGATTTTTATTTTTGGGGAGGGCTTTTAAATTCAACTAAATAAAATATATATGTTTTCTTTTTAAAATCTCAAACTTTTCTTGTATTAAGGGCATATTAATAATTTCTTTTTTTGTATTAAGGGCATGTAAACTTTTTTATTTTGGTTAATAAAGCCAAAAATTATATCTATTTCTATGGTTTATTGAGCTAACCTCTAGGTATCCTGTGTATTGTAAGAGATAAGCTGAAACATTCCTACTTTTGGTGATATTTTAAATTTTAAGGTAAGTTTTGAACAGTACCAATCTATGTGGCCCAGTATTGCTTCCGTTCCCTTAATTATTCTTTTGTAAGATTGGTACAAAGGGTAAAGTTACCACATATGCAGACGACACAGCTTTGTCTTATTGTGGTGAGTCTTATGAAGAAATTAGAATTTCAATGGAACACGATTTAAAATCTTTGTGAGTGTGGTTTTAAAAAAAACAACATGTTCTTAAATGTATCCAAGAGCAGCTATATACTTTTTAATCTATTGGGGAGAGGATCTTTTGATAAATCTATGAAGTATCATAACACGGGATGTGGTTCAATAAATGAATGTAAGAATGATTGTGATTGTGATATTATCAAGAATGTTGAATCCATAAAGTACTTAGGTTTGTTTATAGATCAGAGGTTAAACTGGAAAATGCATGTTGATAAATTGAAACGAGAGTTATTTGTCAGTCTTAGTAGTTTCTATCTTTTGAGAAGTGTGTGTCCTTTATGGATGACTAAAAAAATGTACCATGCTTTAGTGGAGTCCAGAATTCAGTATGGTATTGAATGTTGGAGCGGCATTTACTTTCAAAATATTAGGCCAATAGTTATACAACAGAAACACCTCATAAGGTCCATATTAAAAGTCCCTAGAAATTCACATTCTTTGCCATTGTTTAGGCAGTTAAAACTTCTTCCTTCTTTATATTTATAAATATATAAAGATAAATTTTTATATTTTGAAAGTATTAAAATTATTTTATCTTAGAAGAGGGCAGAATTTGTCTGATGAGAATGTATACCGTCAAAGACTGCGGTCTAAATATAATAAAGATTAGCCTCGTCCGTTCAAAGAAGCTTTTGTGAAATTCTATTTGCATTTTGCACCTAATATTTTTAATAGGATTCCCACGTTTTTGAAGGACATAAAATTTAAGACAAAATGTATAATGCAACTAAAACTCTGGTTATTTTTTCTGGATGATGTGGAGTGTTTTTTTAAAGTTCTTGTTTGATGTTGGTAAATCTGTTTCATTTGTTGAGTCGTGCTGCTGGTGTTAGTTTTTTAGTTACTAGGATAATGTTGTATCAATTTAGGCTGCACTGTAAAAAATTCGCGAAAAGTTTTGAATTTTATTGTATATTTCTTTTTTTAATTCATAATTCATTTCATAAATTCCACCTTTTAATCTTATGTAGTAGCACTTTATTTTTTTAAATTAAAATCATTGTTTAGCACATTAGGAGTTTGCTTTAGTTCTTTTCTTGGAGAGCCCGAAACAGGCTGAGCCTATAGGGTTTCCTACATTTTTTATAGAGATTATTGTATAATTTATTTTTATTTTAGTTTTGTAAGTTTAATTTAATTGTGTAATTCAAATGTTGATAGATACTGTATTATATTTCCTGTATTATAACGTACTTTTTTTCTGTGAAAAATAAAGATTTTCCTTTCTTAAAAAAAAATTCTGGGATAAAAAGTAGCCTAAATTAATCTGTTCAAAGTACATGCAAATAAAAGTTTCGTAAAAATTGGTCTGATATTCCGGAGATTAGCCCGGACAAACAGTCAGACAGAAATCCATGTTTAGGTTTAGGTAAAGTGTCAATAACCATATGAGCTTAGGAAAAAGTATTTATTTTGAAATGGCGGACAGACACTTAAGGGTCTGCTCCAGTAAACAAGAAATCCACCGGAACGCAAACGCCTCTCACTATATCCCTATCTAAACAGTGCAATTTCTTGCGCTGACATTGCCTCATTTCAAACCATTTTATAAGTCTATCTTTTGTAATTGAGTGTTGAAAAAGAAACTGAATATTCTTTATAAAGTTTCGGATCCTTCTTGCAAATTATTTTTCGTTATTAATTTCTTATTGTGTTAGGAAAAAAAATCAAACTTTGTACTTACAAAATGTCAAAATCAAAAGCATTTAAAAAAAATTTAAATTGCAAGACGGATGCGTATTGTGACTGTGCTTAAAATGAGACATTGCAAACAATTTTATGATAAAAAATAAACGAAATAAATGGTTTGAAATTTAACATTGCTCTTATGGGATAAAAATCCAAGATGGCTGCCACTACAGCAGTCCCTTAAATGTTATTTATATGTATAGACTAGCTGGCCCGATCCGGCTTTGCACGGATAGACAAATCAAAGTTAAATGTATATTAACAAAAAATATATTATATCAATAAATATAATACGCTATGTATTTCTTAAGGGGATTTTTAGTAACTTTGACCACCCACCAAACCCCTCCTAAAATTTCGAATGTTTTAAAACCCTATCTTAGCGAGCCCCTAGGGCCCTAGAGAAAGCTGCATACCAAATTCCATTCCACTCCGTTCGGTGGTGTTTTTTAGTAACTTTTACCCCCTTAAACCTCCCCTAAAATTTCGATTTTATTTTAAACCTTTCTTAGCGAGCTCCTATGGCTCTAAAGGAATGTACATACCAAATTTAATTCCAATCCGTTCGGTGGTTTGGGAGAAATCGTGATTTAGTAACTTTTACCCCCCCAAACCCTCTCTAAAATTTCGAACTTTTTGAAAACCTTTCTTAGAGAGCACCTATGGCCCTAGAAAGCTACATACCAAATGTCGTTCCAATCGGTTCAGCTGTTTTGGAGAAATCGTGATTTAGTAACATTGACCCCCCCCCCCAAACCCCCCTAAGATTTAAAATTTTTTGAAACGATTTCTTATCATCACCTACGGCCCTAGAGAAAGCTACATACTAAATTTCATTCCAATCCGTTTAGTAGTTTTGGAGAAATAGTGATTTAGTAACTTTTACCCACCCCCCAAAACCCCTTCCCCTAAGATTTCGAATTTTGTGAAAACCTTTCTTAGAGAGCACCTAGAGGAAGCTACATACCAAATTTCATTCCAATCCGTTCAGTAGTTTTAGAGGAATCGTGATTTAGTAACTTTGACCCTCCCAAATCCCCCTAAAATTTCGAATATTTTGAAAACCTTTCTTAGTGAGCACCTACGATCTTAGAGAAAGCTACATAAAAAATTTCGTTCCAATCCGTTCAGTAGTTTTTGAGAAATCATGTTCAGTGAGTCAGTGGATTTGGCTTTTATATATATAGATGTACAATTTGATCTACAGGATCACCTTACTTTCTCACCAGCTACAACTGACTCTTTGCATAACCATCTAACCAGTGCCTAAACCTTCGGTCAACTCTTAAATTAACCATGGACGACTTTCTTAAAAGAATACGAACTCAACCACAAGTGAATGAAAGTTCTAGATCACGAACAACCGCAATCACGAGTTAGAGAATTCACCTTAACCACAATCACGTCAATTTTGATATTCAAATTAATTGCTAAGTGTAATTTTTCTTAGCTGGTTTGAAGTTAATTCCAGGTCATGCACTTTCACAACTCGCTTAAGTTTGGTAAAAACACTTTTAATGTTTGTATGTCAGTATTTGGGATGTTTTCCCCAAATTTTCTCGTCGGTGAATTTAGTTATTAATGTTAATTTTGACTTAGAGTTTTTCTTCCTTTTTGTTGATTGTAGCTTGAATATTTTCCATGATATGTATTTTTGTTTTTGTCCCTTGGAAGTATGATTTGTTTGGCAGAAGACCTCTGGGTTGAATAATAATTCGACCACGCAGCTGAACCGCTGACTTGAGTTGAGCAAATTTCCAAAATTAAGTTTACAGGCCTATGTTTTAGGGTTTCAACCAACAATTTCTGAAATATGTCTATTCACGACGGTGCTGGAATAGCTGCAAAATGGTTCGCACGCCATTCCGCATATTGGGAGTATCTTCAATACACAATGCATTGCGTGCTTCGCATGCCATTCCGCGTATTGGGAGTATCTTCAATACACAATGCATCCAAAAATAAATAGGTTAGGCCTACATTTTTTATTTTGTACATTTCTAATATGTTTACAGTTTTTTGTTTATTAGCGAATTTCCATAGGAAAAATGAGCTATTGCAGTGCCTCTTATGGTAAGATATAAGGTCGGGAGTAGCAGTTGAGCACCGATATGGTCCCCAGAACACCTTTTCGGGTGTCATTAAAAATCATTTATATATAAGTGTTCGCACTCTAGCGGCCGCATTTTAAGTCCGATTTGGTTCAAATTTGGAACACATGTTGGTTGTCTACGTTGCTCGGACGAGTTCGTTAGCCAAAAAAATCCAACAATCGGAAGCACGTTTTTTGACCGGAAGTAACTATTTTTTTAGATTTTTCCAACGAGAATGAATTTGTTTTTTTGAGTTTTTTCTACAAATATAAATGTTGGATGTTATTCTGCACATTTTGTTTTTTTACACGACCTTATAGCTCGCTTGGTTCCCCCAAAATCGATCAAAACGTAAAATACCATAGAAGTACCCGGTTCAAAGCCATTTGGTGGATTTTATCGTTGGGTTGGCGTGCGAAGCACGCAATGCATTGTGTATTGAAGATACTCCCAATACGGGGGTTGGCGTGCGAAGCACGCAATGCTTTGTGTGTTGAAGATACTCCCAATTTTCGGAATGGTGTGCGAAGCATTTTGCAGCTATTCATTAGCCGATTACCGTCGTGAGTAGACCTATTTCCCAAATTGTTGGTTGAAGCCCTAAAACATAGGCCTATAAATTTAATTTTGGAAATTTGCTCAACTCATGTCAGTGGTTCAGATGCGTGGTCGAAATATTATTATTATTATAACATGGCCGCACATGTGAACATAAAATATTTAGAAGGCTGTTTCTAAAAATAAAAACACAATTTTCACAAAAATAGGACAGTTTAATTGTCAAAAGCGTTTCATCGACAAAGTCGTCAACCTCAGTAACATTTATGTTTCAACTAAATTATAACTAACGTTAGGTAAAGAGAAATAGTTATAGTTATGAGAATTGTTTCCTATATTGTTATTTTTAGAAATATTTTTTCTCACGAGTCAAGCTCTGATCTATGCTAATATTATGAAGAGGTATAATTTTTTTGTTTGTATGTAGGGGGTAATGTCTGGAATTACTGAACCGATTGAAAAAATAGTTTTTCTAATCAAAAGCTTCAATATCCCTGAGTAACATAGGCTGTAATTCATTTTGATATAAAATTTTTTTATTTAATTATTTGTAAATTTAATTGAAAAATTCTTATGTTAGGTCTAAACCAATGGACAAACACATATTTCTTGAATGTATTTACATGCATTACCACAGCAACCAATTGAATACAATAACAGATAAAAGAGCTGTTTTCTCTAATATTTTCATTTGCACCTGATTTCAAACTTTGAAGCAATTTTTGTATTTCTAACTTTTAGGTTAGGTTTTTATTAAAGTGTATACCTGAGCCTTGATGGTTCTTTTAAACTTTAGACTATTATAACTGCTGTTATAATATATATGATATAATTTGATTTTAATATTTAACGCTATTTACCATCTTAGCTTTGAGGTTATTGTTAATCCCACATCTTTATTATAAAGAAAACATAACATGTGTATAGAAAGTTCCGACGGGGTTGGCGTGCGGAACACGCAGTGGTTGCCCCTAGTTATATTTTGAAAGTTCGTTATGTTATCAAGAACATGTAACCTTCGCGGCAATATTTTCAAAAAAGGGTTAAAATTCTTACTTTTTGGAATATACAGGGTGGAACAAAGTTAGTGTTAAAAACTTCGGGAAATTGTTCTATGGGTCAAAATAAACAGAAAATCAAGAATAATATTTTTTTCTAAAAACGCTTCATTTTTAAAATATCCGCTATTTTGTTTCTTTTGCTAAATAATTAATATCTAGAGAACGGTTTAAAAAACCGATTGAGTTCAAACTTGGCATAAAGTTTAACCTAACTATGATCTATCTTAAGAAAAATAAGCGATTATATTCAATCATGCGCTTTAAAATGGCGGCTGTTTGACAATGTCAGACCTAAAATACTCAAAAACCGTACATTTTAACAAAAGATGTCAAGGTACCTTTTTTGTAGCCCTTTTAATTCCCTATCGGATGATTTAACTTTCAAAACAATCGGATGAAGAATAATAGTTAAGTTAAAGATAATGACAGCAAATGCACACAGATACACATAACTTAGCTTTATCCTTCATTCGATTGTTTTAACAGTTACACCAACCGATAGGGAATCAAAAGGGCTACAAAAAAAGTGTCTTGACACTTTTTGTTAAAATGTACGGGTTTTTAGTAATTTATATTTGAAATATTCAAACTGCCGCCATTTTGAAATGCATTATTGGATATAATCGCTTATGTTTCTTAAGATTGATCATTGTTAGGTTAAACTTCATGCCAAGTTTGAACTGAATCGGTTAAACCGTTCTCTAGATATTAATTATTTAGTAAAAGAAACAAAATGGCCGATATTTGGAAAATGAAGCGTTTTTCGAAAAAATATTATTCTTCATTTTCTACTTATTTTGACCAATAGGACCATTTTCCGAAGTTTTTAACAATAACTTTGTTCCACCCTGTTAATACAGAAAATGCAATTACTTATAGAAAGTATTATTTGTCTTTAGTGCTGGAAAACTAATATTTATAAAATACCACCTAATTCATAGAAAATGGAAGCGAAAACATTTTTGTCCAGCACATCAGGCTTAGTTCTGTTTAATAGAACTTTTCAATTTGCATTAAACATGTCATTTAGTTTTTTTACGCCTCTGTCGTGAGTTACGACCTTCCAAAGTCGTTTAACATGCCCCTCCCCCCTCACGCTTCTTCTCAACCGTAATAGATAACATTCGACTGTCTTTTGAGTCTAACGTCCAGAAAACCCGTGTATAATTTCTTAATTTGTCTTAACGAAATACAGTTTTCAATAATAATTATCCAAAACATGTGTCTATTTCATTTTTTAACTATCAAAAAGCACACCACTACAATATTATTATGTACCGGGTGTCCCACGAAGAGTTTTGCTTTTGTACAGCTTGACCATTAATGCATCGATCTTTTTGAAACTTTACACACCCCACAATAGAGGCTTTAAAAATGTTCTGTAAAGATTTTAGCAGTACAACACTTGCTGAAACCTAATGGTGGAGTAATGAAGAATTTGTAAATTTACCTTCCCAAGAGTAGCATAGGAGGCGGTTATTTAGAATTGAAAAAGTAGGACGTACCATGGAAAATATTAGATGTATGTAACACACATCTATATTATATTATTATTAAAACTATTCGATCGATTTCGAACAAATTTGCACCAAACATGTCAATTACGCCTGTATAGATGCACCGAAAAAGGTTTTGAAGAATTGGCCAAAAATCCCCAAAAGTCAGTTATTATTATTACCTATACGAGAATTTTTAGAAAGATGCGGGTTTTTCCATATGGTAGGGTATTAAAGGCTACAAATAAGCCAAATTTTATCAAAATCGTTTTACCCGTTTTTGAGAAATTTAGATTTTTCTCGATTTTTGGCCATTTTTGGGGGGTTAACCCCTTTAAAAAGGAAGAAAACGCCTGGATATATTCCAGTACTACACCTACATACCAAATTTCATCAAAATCGGACCGTTGGTATGGTCTTCAGCTCTGTATACATCCTTACAGACATACAGACACACGGACAGACATCACCAAAAAAACACTTTTTTTTGGGTTCAGGGAGCACCAAAACAAATAATTCCACTAAAAGTATTTTTGGGTTCAGAGAGCACCAACACAGATAATTCCAATAAAAATTCAAATTGGAAAATTTGGACGAAAACAATACTTTCTCCATACACTACGTATAGGGTGGAGAAAGTAAAAATGCATTACTGTTTGGGCGTCTGTGAGTGTTAACGTGGTGTTATCTTACGACTCTCGGACAGTACAGTGTCTGGAATTAGGTATGCACAACAAGTCTTGCCTCATTTTATGGTTTCAGAAATGAACCAAGCAATATTCCAACAAGATGGTGCTTCACCTCAAGGACTTAATGGGCGTTTGATTGGTCGTGGAAGTAATTTTTTGGACCCGACCACCGTGACCCCCAGATTTAACTGTTTGTGACTTCTTTTTATGGGGTTACCTAAACGAACATGTTTATTCCCACAGCTTCAACAATGATGAGGATTTAAAAGACGCAATTGAAGAGGAACTTCTACGGATACCGCAGGATTTCTTTTTAAAAGCGTACTGAACATTTGTAATTTTAGAGTTTGGATTTACGTTTTCCACTATGTTATATCCTGGTTTTCATTAGATCAATCCTGGTAATCCTGGTAATGATGTAGATCATTAGAATGTGACAGTAAAAAATATTCCACAAAGACTATAATTAAATTTTTGTTACGAAATCAGTAAGGAATAATTTAAATACCTATTTACAGAGGGAGAAAAATAATAAATTTTTAATTAATTTCAGCATATCTAAAAGTCTACTAATACTTATTTTGGTAATGTCTTACCTTTCTACCGCACTTTCGGGTATTCACCCATCATCAAGAATAATAAAAACATTTATAAAAACACATAAAAATACATTTCACTCCATACGGAGGTCGTAATAATTAAAATAAGCGGAAGGTCCACGCACTATTCCGGCAACGTGCACGTTGGATTGTTAAGGATCTGCTGTAGTGGCGGCCATCTTGGATTTTTATCCCATAATAGCAATGTTAAATTTCAAACCATTTATATCGTTTACTTTTTATCATAAAATTGTTTGCAAGGTCTCATTATAAGCACAGTCACCATACGCATCCGTCTTGCAATTTACATTGTTTTTAAATGCTTTTGATTTGTTATGTAATTGACATTTTGAAAGTACAAAGTTTGAATTTTTTTCCTTACACAATAAAAAATTAATAATGAAAAATAATTTGCACGCCGGATCCGAAATTTTATAAAGAATATTCAGTTTTTTTTTCAACACTCAATTACAAAAGATAGACTTATAAAATGGTTCGAAATGAGGCAATGTCAAAGCGTTCAGCTGCAAGAAATTGCACTGTTTAGATAGGGATACAGTGAGAAGCGGGTGCGTTTCCGGTTACTTTTTCGTTTACTGGAGCAGAGCCTTAAGACGGTACTGGTCATTTTGAATTATTCCACCATTTTGTTGCTGCAAGTGTTGTACTGCTAAAATTTCCACAGAACTTTTTTAAAGCCTCTATTATAGGGTGTGTCAAGTTTCAAAAAGATCGACGCATTAATGGGCAAGATGTACAAAAGCAAAACTCTTCGTGGGACACCCGGTACAATAACAGTAGTGAAGCATGGGGTAAGTAACGGTACCGCCTCAACCACGTACTGTAGTTCACCTATCTATCGCGCTTAATTGACAGAACCTGTCCAAGGTGTGTAATGGCAGATTACTTAATGCGTCTCTCTCTGGCACACAAGATGTCTTGTTTCGCCGAGTTGTTACGTCATTAGGACGCCTGAACAGGCGGCGTGCACAGAGGAATTTGTTCAACGTTTCAGGAATTACAACATATTTTACTTCTGGAAGAGTTTGAAGGAATGCATCAACGTACGACTTGTGTTCTGGTGAAAAGGGTTTAACGAAATTAAAATCGTAAATAATCTTACCTCTTGTGTTAGACACTAAATGAAGGTGCCCGTCACGTCACGTCCCGTCCATTTCCTTAATTTTAGGTAGGGGTGCTATACATACCCGTCACGTCACGGCCAGGCGCGAAAAGTATATTTTTATATCTGTATATTTTTAATGGGACTTTGGGTTTTTTGGTTTTAGGTTACAACGCTGGTGATATATATTTCTGGAGACAGGACAGATTGCCGTGCAGTTTGTTTCAATGAAAGAAAATGTTTTCATTTTAATAAAAAAAAATGAAATTTCATTTTTACTCCTAGTTAAATATACCAGGTGTCTTAAAAGTCCCACCCTCCCCCTTTAACTTTTGTGTTTGTTAAAACAAACAAATATCCTTTGGGGAACGATACTAACTTAGCCCAAAGTATCTTTTGAAGCAATAGAAATTTTTGAGTGTCCCCTAAAAATGGGGGATTTTGGGGGCAACTCAAAATTTTTAAATGGAAAGTATGGTCATGTGATACCTCATTTTAAAGGTCTATTTAAGTCTAGGAACAATAAAGATTGGATCACCCAAAACAAAATTGCGGTTGAAATAAATTGACATAAAGTTGCTAATATCTCGAAAAGGAAGAGTATTTAGTAAACATTTTAAGAGACCAAAAATGTTTATGTATATGTATGGTGATTCGATTGTGGTAAGGTGCGCGAGATTTCATTCGAATATCCACGCAAAAAGTGCCGAACAGGCAATAAAAGGTTTTCACTTCAAAAAGGCGTTAATTTTTTTATAATTTTACAAGTGAGATTTGATAAAAAAAAAATAGGTAGGTAGCTGAGGGGTTAGTGTACCTGATTCCATAGCCCAACGTCTCCAGATGAAGACTACACTATGTTTGGTGATTTCGCCTTAAAATACAAAACAAAAACCACGATAGAGCAAATCGAAGTTAGTAATAAGGATTACAATTTTTAACACAGGAAAAATAAAAACAACATTTAATGGTTTGTTTATTCTACTTTAAGAAGACGTAACGTAACGCATTAACAAAATTTAAAAAGGTAAAATAAAACCTGAACACAAAATCTCACAACAAACACGTTTATTAACTTCAAACGCGTTTTAACGACAATGTCGCCATCCTCAGTGATGCACGGGCTGCTGTAACTAAACTATAAGTATTATGACACGCCCCCTGAAGGGTACGCTCCTTGTGGTTAGGCGACGTATGTCTAGTTTTTCATATATACGGTGCGTTGTCACACTGTTAGGTTAGTTATTGTTTGGTTTTTGTAGCCCGTGCATCATTCAGTGATTCACGTATTTGTTGTGAGATTTTGTGTTCAGGTTTTATTTTATCTAGTTACTTTCTCTCGAGTCAAGCACAATAGTTATTTATATAAAATTTTAAAAACTTGGCTATGGGTAAACAATCTTATTTTATGTATTTTTAGAACATCTTGTATATTGTAGCATCTGACTTTCAACCCATCCTGTATATAGCGGATGTAAAATTCCGTTTGTTGTGAATTCCCGACCAAATCTACGCCAGCAACGTAGTTCTCTTAGTTTCATTAATGTTTGTTAGTATGTAAATATGTCACTAAAATGTAACTTTTTTTAAATATTTTTTTGTTTAATAATACCACATGAAAATGTTAAATTATTATTATCTTCACTTAAACTAGAGATGTTAAGCCGTTTATTATTGGAACATTCTCCTCTACTTGATTGATATACAAGTTTCCTGCAAAGCGTAGCGAAGAATTTAATAAATTCCTTCGTGGATTGCAAATAAATGCCACGATAGATACACATAAATTCCTACAAGGAGAAACTATTTTCCAACAGACGCTTCTGCCCATTTCACTTGAAACTTATAACTTTTCCTCGTGTACCAGGAAAGTGGATATGCTGTAAGTACACCATGGAGTGACCAGCTCTTGACATTTTGCCGCTTGACTTTTCTTCAAGGGTATGTGGAATCTATTGTATAACAACTCCTTTAACGGAAAGAAGTATGAGACAACTGCTGCAGAAATACTACGCCAGTTCTGGTTCCAAATGTAATATACGTTCTTTCGGGAATAGATAGGATCTGGTAATAGGATAAAAACTATGAAAACATACAGGGCCGTAGAGAGGATTTTTGTTTGGGGTGGGCTGATTCTGATTCATAGTAAACCACACCGGGGGGGGGGGGGGGGGGGGGGAATACAAGAGAGGGTCCGGGGTAAGAAAGACTTTCGCTAAGACTTTTACAAGAGAGACTTTCGCTGATAAGAAAAGAAGATGATTTGTTTACTACAATTTTTAAAAACAGTGTCTAAAATGTGAAAATACCTTAGTAAGTAATGTGGGGCTAATGGGATTTTTGTTAAAAATGTTAAAAGTATATGCCCACTTTTCGCATTACCTTATACAAATAATAATAGTAAGGTTTTTTATGTAGTACCTTTTGTATTAATAAATTTCTTTTTGTTCGCAGGTAAGCGTCTTTGTATGAAATCTCACATATCTGATAACCTTAAGTAAGTATTTAATATCGAAGTAAATTTTTTGTTACAAAGTTGGTATTCTGACTTCGTTGTTACCTGACTTGCTCTACAATTAAGTTACTGGTTATAATTTTCTACTATATTAAAGACCACTAAAGAATACCGTTGCGTGGCGGCCAATAGGATGGGCGCGCAGCGTTGCCGTATCTACTAGCCTCGAACACTCCTGGTATTTACCGCTCGAGGCTTGAGCGCACAGTTTAAAGAATTACAAATGCGTCGAGTCAGCCGCGTTCAGTTAGAAGCGTGGGAAGAACGTGACAACGTCGCACTAAGGCGATTGGAGCGTTCAAGGTCTCGGTGTGAACAAGCCCGTCCCTCAACGGTATTCTTTCGGGGTCTTTACTGTAATACATTTCGTACATGCAGGCCATTCAGCACCTTGGTGAGTAGAACAATTTCGAAAATTGTAGGTCGAAGCCCTAAAACGTATACATTTAATTTTGAAAATTCGCTCAACTCACGTCAGAGGTTCAGCTGCGTGGTCGAGTTGTTATTATTGTTATTACTTTTATCCACGAGAACTGTTACAAGAGTGACTTTCTCTAGTACTTTTTTCCTTAAGTTTTAACATTATTAAAATTATTAGTTTGGCATTTCCCCCCCTGCAATATTGTTCTATGAATAGCCTTATTTATTTTTTTTTTACTATTGTTTTCTAGTTAACATTTTTGGATAGTCATGTATTTGATCGTGTCTTTTTTATTAACCATAAATATTAAAATGTTCTCTTGCGTATTATTTATGTAACTAGTTTTGCATTTATTAACATAAAAATAACAACTTTTAATTAACCCCTTACAGCCCGTTCCGTGAATATTCTCGCATGCTACACGGTTACAGTCTTGCGGAGATTTTAAAACTTTTTCAATACTTTGATTGAAATTGGCATTGAGCGGTTCTTAATCCGTCTCACTGAGCTGTTCGAACTCTGGGTATTTCAGAACTACCAATACTTTTAGATATTCCTCCTCTTGGACCATTATTAGAATGTTCGAATTCACACTGTAGTCATTTTGTTTTTCCGCTAAGCTCAAAAACGAATTAATATACTAAGTTACAATTTCGCAAGGAATTTTAAAACTTAAATACCAAACTACTCAAAATAATAAAATTTTCCAACCACAAAAATCAAAATGGCGGACGTTTAAAATGTTTTATATTGAATATTTAAAAAAACCCAGCAACTTTACACAAAATCGCAAAAGACACAAAATTTCCTTTTTTAATTACAAACAAATTGGCTTCTTGTTTTTTTTTCTTTCTGTAGATTGAAAACAAAGTTTTCGACAAAAACTAAACACATAAATTCGTGCCACTTGTCTAATAGCCCAGTCGGTGTAGGTTACAACTACCAGTAATTTGCAATACGGCAGATTTTTTTTTATAAGTACCTTAAAGTAGGTATATTAATATAAAAAAAGTTTACCAGTCTATCGATTTTCCAAAGTCGAAAATAAAATCGATTAACATTATTTTTTCGATATTCCTTAATATTTCGAGCTGGGATGAAGATAGAGAAAAATAAAATATACCACCATACTGGGGACGTATTTTTCAATAAAAATGGTCATATGTATTTATTTCGTCCGAGCAATGGTTTGTCTGGAAAAAAATTCGTTAATGCAGGTATGTATTTTGCAGCAGGGGAAATCACTAAAAGGGGGAAATCTAATTCATATATGAAGCGTTAGCTCATTCTAAATTAGCGGAATTTTAATATATCGAATTGAAACTTCACATAGGAGTTAAAATATATATTTTAAACATTTATGCTGAGTCTCAGCTTGTTATCTTGAAAATTACCCGATCTAGAGCCACTTGACTTATCAATGGGTTTCTCGATTTTAATAGTATCGGACGCACCAACTAATTTTAAACATCTCCAGTTTAGAAAATGTTCAAACAGACTTAACGACTTAACGGTACTTCGTTGCCAACAAGTTTATCGGGTGACTGGTGCCCAAATTGAGCTTAATGGGGACTAATTCGGCTAAGAGGTTTTCCGCATAGTTACACCCCATAAGTAAAAGTTGAATTAGTGTCAGTACTTTTAGGAAATCAATCTTTGCGCTGATATTAACTTCTAATTGTTGTACAAATCTGTGAGTGGATGGATGAATAAATTTCAATAGTTTGTTTAAGGTCACGTTTAATGATGAAAGCAATTACTTACGGATTAATTAGTTTTCCATTTCATTATACTAGGAATTAAAGCTCCGCTGCACCAGTCCATTAGATGTAAGAGTATAGTTAGAAATATAATTATGTTAACAGAACAGTAAATACCCCTTTCCTGACTATCTTGTGATGGGGGTTTAAGGTGAGTAGCTGAGAGGCTAGGTCCAGTTTGCTACAGTTGTAATGATAAAAGATGTACGGTAATTATGCACTTGAATTTTTTAATAATATAGCTCAACAAATAAAACAATGTTCTTGTTAAATTATCAATATTTAGTCGCTCAACAAGTAAAACAATGTTCTTGTTAAATTATCAAGATGTAGTCGCTCAACAAA
>JAGFPH010003839.1:42572-53700 GCA_018207615.1 Philaenus spumarius
ATAAATGATAAATCTGGTAACATTGTCAGTTAGCTTTTTTGATTAATTATAAATCAGGTAAACATTGTCATTTAGCTTTCGTGATTAATGATAACACTGGTAACTGATAGTCTGGTTATTGATTAATCTAGTAATCTTTCGTGATAAATGATAAATCTGGTAACATTGTCATTCGACTTTCGTGATAAATGATAACACTGGTAACTGATAGTCTGGTTAATGATTAATCTAGTTATCTTTCGTGATAAATGATTAATCTGTTAACATTTTCATTCAGATTTCGTGATTAATAACACTGGTAAATGATAATCTGGTTAGTGAGAAATCTAGTTATCTTTCGTGATAAATGATAAATCAAATCTAATAACATTGTCATTCAGCTTTAGTGATTAATGATAACACTGGTAAATGATAATCTGGTTAATGATAAAGCTGGTAGAGGTTTTGGAGTAATGTTATTAGATCTGGCAACATCGTCAGTTAGTTTTCACGATTAATGATAAATCTCGCAACACAGGCAACATTAATAATACGTGAAAAACGAATTCTGAAATCTTAGTTTTCATAAACAAATTTAACGTGAAAATGTAAAAATTCAAAATAAGACGTGGATGATTATTTTTTAATGGAAATCGGCAGAAGTAAATGCGTTAGTTCTTTTTGAAAATTAACCCATTAAGACGGAGGTGCAACAGAGCCATGACGTAGACGTGGTTTTTAACCACACTGTTGTTTTGGCTAGATCTGCAATTAGTTGTAAAATTAGAAAAAATTGTCAGGAAAAGGAAGTAGGGACAAGAGAGAGTAATAGCGCCTAATTTGTTAGCGGTCGCAATTACCATTATAAACTTCTTTCGCCGCATTTCTTTAAAAGTATTAAAGTCGCTTTTTCATCATCACTTTCAGACAAATCGCACTCGTATACCTCTCGCCGTTAAAACAATTCCTGACATTTATTTCATTAGTGAAGTTTCTGTTAAACTGTGTGAAAGTGTTCATTTACAAGTGAAATTACTCCAACGGACAAAAACACCGTTACCGCTATGCCGTCAGTTGAAGTTACACGACCTGTACAAACTGACGGAACGAAGACTCATTTCTGGTAAATGTACGTACGTGAGTAACATATAACACAACAGCTGATATCACCCATCACCTGTAATACTTAAACAAAACCTAGCGTAGATTATACTTTGGGGTTATGTTTACAATTTCAATTAATATAAGTCTTGTGAAGTTGATTTTAGGTTATAATACATTATAAGATTTGCTTTACGGTTATAAAATGAATATGAGTACAACTTTTTATTATCAATACAGTATATTCATTTATACAAGTTTAAAGAAGAGATACCCATTCGGAAACATTCGTACATCTTCGTATAGCATATTCGATTATTAATTTCTTAATTATCTTTCACTTAAATTTGTCGACGCGTTTCGGAATTCCTCCATTATCAAGACCTATTTCAGTACTCTGAAAATAATGGATACGAAAAGAGAATAATAAGAAAATTAATTCGTAAAATAAAACAAAATTTAAATAATAAGACCAAAGTCACAAAGAAACAAGAAAATATCTTTGCGGGATTTACCTTTACTGGAAAAGAAACATATAAAATGAAACATTCTTTTGGAAACTCAATGTTAAAACTGCTTTTAATACGAACAACACCATAAAGATAAGATTAAGCAAGTCTATAGAAGAAAGGGAAGCATACGACAAAAATGGAGTATATAAAATAAAGTGCAAATATAACGCAACATATATAGGCCAAACAGTACGAAAACTAAAAACAAGATTTAAGGAACATATTAGATCTTATAAATATGAAAAAGAGATTCAAATTACGCAACACATCTATTAAATGAGGGTCATTTGCCATATGAAATGAAAGAATCATTGAAGCTCTTACACCAAAGTAACAAAGGAAGACGGTTAAATATATTGGAAAACATGGGAGTACTGAAATAGGTTTTGATAATGGAGGATCTCCGAAACGCGTCGACAAATTTAAATGAAAGTGTTACGTTAGGATTGGCAGAAAATTGTACTAAAACTTATTTCGTGGATCCTAGCAGATATAATTTGTATAATAATTATAATATTAATAACTTCTAAATAATTTGATCTATCAATATGAAGTTAGAAATCAATTAAAAGTTACTATTTTTATCTTTATTTAGATAATATACAGAGTGAGGCAAAAGTCTGGTAACAGCTTAATATTTCAAAAAGTACGAGTCTTATGAGACAGAAATAAAAGCAGTTATTCACAACCATAAAAGAACCACTTTTTGGTGAGTTTGAAATTTTTGACCGCCATCTTGGATCCGCCATCTCGGAATGAACTTCATTTTTTTAAATGGGAAGGTGGCCATGTGATACGTCATTTCGATGTAGAATTTCAAGAGAAAACCAACGGTGAAATTTGCACATCCATATCTTTAACCGATTAAAAATGACGGCCAAAAACAACGAAATCGTGTTTTCCGATTTTGCCCCATTTTGCTGAACTATTAAAAACAAAATATGTATATATATAATAATTATGCTTATTTTTGGATTCAGAATTAAATAAACTTTCAAACGATATGCCACACAACTGTATTTGGTTGAACCACTCCAAATCAATTTTGAAAAAAATCAATATGGCTGTAACTAAAAAAATTTAAATACTCAAAAATATCGTTGTGTGGCATATCGTTTGAAAGCTTATTTAATTCTGAATCCAAAAAGAAGCATAATTAATATATTTTTTTGAATAGTACAGCAAAATGGGGCAAAATCGGAAAACTTGATTTCGTTGTTTTTGGCCGCCATTTTTAATCGGTTGAAGATATGAATGTGCAAATTTCACCGTTGGTTTTCTCTTGAAATTCTACATCGAAATGACGTATCACATGGCCACCTTCCCATTTAAAAAAATGAAGTTCATTCCAAGGTGGCGGATCCAAGATGGCGGTCAAAAAATTTCAAACTCACCAAAAAGTGGTTCTTTTATGGTTGTGAATAACTGCTTTCATTCCTATCTCATAAGACTCGTACTTTTTGAAATATTAAGCTGTTTCAGACTTTTGCCTCATTCTGTATAATAATTTATGTAAGTACAGAATTTTAACAAATAGGCCTACAGTTTTATAATCCTTATAATTGTACACAATTACCGAGTTAAAAATCCCCGTTAGCATAGGTAGGACTAGATTAAGTCTGTTGTTTTGAAATAACAGTAACATATATATTTATGTTTACGCACCCTAACGGCAGCATTTTACGTCCGATTGTGTTCAAATCTTACACACGTTGGTTTTCTAAGTCGTTCGGACGAGTTCGTTAGCCAAAAATCCAACAACTTGTATGTATTTTTACCGGAAATATTTGTTTATTTTTCGTACTAGAATTAATTTTTTTGAGTGTTTTCGAAAAAAAATTTAGATGATTATTCTGTACATTTTTGTTTACTTGACCTTATAGCCTCCAAAATTGATCAAAACATAAAATACCGTAAAAGTACAGGGTTAAAATCCACGTATGATTTTTGGGAAAATGGCGGCAGTTGAAAATGTTCCATGTTAAATAGCTAGAAAACTATACATTTAAAAAAAAAAAATGTAGAGACAAAAGTGTTTAGATTATTTTAAGAAAAATCCAACGTTATTTGGTTTTTAACAATCGAGTCATAAATAACGGAGATGTAGATGCTAGCATATATGTTCAGAGTGTCTAAAGCATTGAACAACTACCACGTTTTGTCATACAAAGTCCAGTCAGGTTGGCGAACCTACAGAGCGCCTGTTGGTGACAGCGAAGCAGCCCGCAAAACGCAGAAATGTATTTGACCTCTTACCAGCGACTGATGTAATACGTCGCGTGTAATACAGTGTATGGTAATACATGTTTGGGAGTCATCCACTCCAAACAGTGCATAACGTATTCCCTTCGTGACTATTGCTATTGGTTGCATGACTATTTAGGTATGCTGAATACAATACGTGACGATGCGTAGTTGTAAATATTTTACGCGTTTTAGTGTTACATTTCATTATATAAACAAGTTCCTGTCATTCACACAAAAACTCTGGCCCTACTGCGAATATGATCACAAAAATGTCTGGCTCTGCTATGCATGCGACGGTCACCATTACCCCCACCATTATTTCACAATATATACAATTTTTAAATGGCAATGTAGATCAAGTGGGGAACCAAATTTCAGAATTTTAAAGTTAAACATTTTTGTATTTCAACTCACTGCCTACAACTGTCACCACAGCTGGTGTTATAATTGAAACACCAGTTGTGGCTAAGAATATGCAATACTTTCACGACCGCATTGTTGCAAGTTACACTAGTTTCAGTAAACACAGAACGTTGAATAATACACTCAACGCTGGGCAAGCGGGGCGAGGAGGGGCTGCGCCCCCTATTATTGTAGTGTTTTAATTAAATGTAACCGTTCTTTTAGAATTGAACAATTTCGGGACACCTGACTTAAAAAAGGCATACTCAACTCTACAAATTACTTTAAAAGTAAAACAACTAAATTAGGAAAGAAGTGTGTGCCCCACAAAATGCACAAATCACGAACAAGTACAGAAAGGCAAATAAAAAAAATGTACAAAATAAGCAGTTAGATATCAATTTGTTCTATAATTAAACATATTTAAAATGTTTTTAGCTTTTATCTTGCGGTTGTAAATCAAATACTGTTTTAAATCGTGTTAAATCGATACCATAAATCACAGCTGGTGACCTTGCAGCACGCAATAAGGGACAATGGTAGGCAGGAATGTTTACAGGCCACTAGGCAAGTCGCTAACATGTATTTTACATAGAGATTGTATCATTAAATTAAAAAACATCACTATATAAATACACTGAAATTGTAGTTCATTTGAAACAATTATTTTTTACAAACGTTTTTTTTAATTTTAGATGCGAGATATTATAACGTTGAACGCGCATAGGCTACGTCACAACAATAAATTAACATCAAAAAACACACGCAGCTAAAAATTTAAAATTGAATTACCAAATAAATTAATAAATTCTTGATAACTATTAATCATAAGAATAACATATATTTCGATTTTAAATCAAATCTACAAGAACCAATGAGTTGAAATAAGATAATAACTGAATATTTAGAATACTTTAAAAACATTTACAACAATAATTTTATTTAAAATACAGGATATCCCATAAGTAAAGTACCTACCAAACTTCGGGGAATGGTTCTATGGGTCAAGATAAGTAAAAAGCCCGTTGTATTTTTCTTAAAATAGTCTAAATATTTGGCTTCTTTACATTTTGTATTGTAAAGTGTATAGTTTTCTAGATATTTAATTTTGAAAATTTTCAACTGCCGCCATTTTCCCGAAAATCCCACGTGGATTTTAACCCGGTACTTTTATGCTATTTTATGTTTTGATCAATTAAACGTGTTCTGGGCGCATGATTTGTGCTCATTAACCACTCCCGACGTTAGGCCTTCCATAAGAGTAACTGCAAAAGCTCATCTT
Organism: Philaenus spumarius; assembly: GCA_018207615.1. Taxonomy (NCBI): domain Eukaryota; kingdom Metazoa; phylum Arthropoda; class Insecta; order Hemiptera; family Aphrophoridae; genus Philaenus; species Philaenus spumarius. The sequence continues at coordinate 48,096 of JAGFPH010003839.1, forward strand.
TCCTATAGAAATTCGCTAATCTATAATTTCATTATAAGTAAATAATGAGCTGGACTTGTGAGAACAATATAGATGAAATAAAACAATAACACAAAATCTCACAACAAATACCGTACGTTTAATAAATCAAACGCGTTTCAACGACAAAGTCGCCATCCTCAGTGATAAAGCTACGAAAGCCAAACTACAACTAAACTAGCAAAGCTCCATGCCCCGTATTTATACAAACTGCAAGGGGCGTGGCACAAGACCACATTACACTAGTAGGCGCCAACCAATGCCTACGTTATCACAACACAATATACTTACTAACAAAATATATATCATAATGAGCCGCTAGAGTGCGAACACATATATACATATATATACGATTTTTAATGACACCCCAAAACGTGTTCTGTGGACCATGAACGGTGCTTATTTGCTACTCCCGACCTTGGGTCTTACCATAAGTGCCACTGCAATAGCTCATTTTTCCTATGGAAATTCGCTAATAAAGCCGATAGCCACAAATAAAATTTCGGAAAATTCGTTCATCTATTTTGATTAGTTTAATAAGTTAGTCTGAAGAGCAACGTACTTTACGGACACTCTGTATATATCTCCTTCTCACAGATGAACGTATTGAATGTACGCTTCAAAAGTTTTCAACGGGATAAATGTGACATATAGAATCTTGCTTGACATTGATCACACTTGATTTAATATCTGCATATAAACTCGACTTGCAAATCCTTATTTAAGAGGATTACCACTTATAATATTCTCGCTGTGTTGATATTACTAATCATATACAAGTAGGCGTTAGCGGAACAGCACAAGCTGCCCCGTCATGCATTCATTAGGATTAAGCATACGTTAAGCGACATCACTTCAAGTTAGGGTGTATTGCACTCAAGGTCAAGTACAACGCTCCTCACATTTTCTCCTGAGTGGTTGACATATCTTCTGACAACTTAAACGGTTTGTTAAGACGGTATTTCAATATCCTTATGTTTCGGACATCTGACGTAAGTTTTTTTTTGCGAGCCATCAACATTTAAAAAATCACACAAGTTTTTCCCCTCCCTGCGTTTCTGCTGTCATCTATCCTTGCATCGGCTTGACTTGCTCCAAGCGCAACCTTATTCTTAAAACAGATACTAGAAAACCTTACCCTTTTTTTTACTAGTATTTGCTTATAAGCAATTTATTATTTTTTGTAAATTTTTATAGTAAATCATCACCTATATTTTTCAATATACAGTAGTAAACAATCACCTAGATTTTTTCAGTGTAATAAATAATTACCTATATTTCTCAATATACAGTAGTAAACAATCGCCTAGATTTTTTCAGTATAGTAAATAATTACCTATATTTCTCAATATACAGTAGTAAACAATCGCCTAGATTTTTCAGTGTAGTAAATAATTACCTATATTTCTCAATATACAGTAGTAAACAATCGCCTAGATTTTTTCAGTGTAGTAAATAATTACCTATATTTCTCAATATACAGTAGTAAACAATCGCCTAGATTTTTTCATTGTAGTAAATAATTACCTATATTTCTCAATATACAGTAGTAAACAATCGCCTAGATTTTTTCAGTGTAGTAAATAATTACCTATATTCTCAATATACAGTAGTAAACAATCGCCTAAATTTTTTCAGTGTAGCATATAATTACCTATATTTCTCAATATACAGTTGTAAACAATCGCCTAGATTTTTTCATTGTAGTAAATAATTACCTATATTTCTCAATATACAGTAGTAAACAATCGCCTAGATTTTTTCAGTGTAGTAAATAATTACCTATATTTGTCAATATACAGTAGTAAACAATTGCCTAGATTTTTTCAGTGTAGTAAATAATTACCTATATTTCTCAATATACAGTAGTAAACAATCGCCTGGATTTTTTCAGTGTAGTAAATAATTACCTATATTTTTCAATATGCAGTAGTAATCAATCGCCTAGATTTTTCAATCACCACTACTTTCAATAAGCGTTACCAGGAACTGGCATATACTTTGTCACAAACATATTTAAATTATTAAACAGATTCACTGTGACTTCATAATTGTAGGAGGGGTAGGAGAGGTGATATTAAAGTAGTAGGAGATTTACTAATAAATATTATTATTATGATTAGCTAGAGAGAAAACTATTCGATCGACTTCGAAAATATTTGCACCAAACACGTCAATTATTCGCACGGGTCAGCTTGTCTAATCTATTATGTGTCATGGAAAAGTAGATTTTATTCAAATAGGCTGAGGTACAATATGTTTCAAATAAAAGAATATTTGCAAAATAAGTTGAAAGAGCTGCCAGGCTGCGGCACACAATAACAACTATTCTATTCGGTTGTGTTTTTTCCGAAATTCTCAAAGCGCAGTCTCTGGAAAGTCGCTCCCATTGTCATTCTCTCGGAGATAAATATTCACACACTTACAGCCTTATTAATTAGAAAAGTAAAAGAAACAAAAACTCGCACACTGCCTCAACAATACGACCGGCATTAGCGATAGTGAAAACACTTTCGCCGCGGGGTCGGATCACGTTCGCTTTTACGATTAAGTCAAGGCCGTGAAACCGGTTATACGATATTGTATTGTTGCGCGCTGCGTTCTGCGCATAAACAAAGAACAATGCGAGCAGTATAACATCTGGTGTGTTGTGTTTTTGAGAACGTTTAAACTAGACCCACATTACGCGATATAGTTAGCAGGTGGAGATTTTTGTGAAAGTGTGCGAAAGATTTTAACTTTCCTCGAGTGGGATCGGTAATCGGAATGCTGAAATTTAAAGTTTCTAAGCCTGGGGGTGTTTGCGTGTTTGAAAAACGGTACTTCCGTGCTTTTAACTCCTTTCTCTGTCTGAACTTTTTGTCGGCTGGTTCTTTATTACACAACCTTTTGCGATCGTATTTTACATGGAAGTTCTTTTTGTTTATTGGTGGAAGCAACCCCATTTCAACCCGTTAGACTGTAGTAATTGTAACGTCTAAATACTCCTGGCAACGATATGGGAAAAGTGGGAAATTTTTAGCGAAATCGGTCGAATAGTTTTTTAGTCCATAGAGGGCAAATAAGAAAAGAAACAAACATGACCACCTTCCCATTTAAAAAAAAAACAAAGTTACATTCAAAGTGGCGGATATTTTTTTTTGAAATCTTAATAAAATAACATTTTTACATAGAGTAGGTTCCTCAATCACATCTACCTTCAAATTTGCTTTATATACGAAATATTAAACCAGTGCGGAACTTTTTGTACACCCAGTAGGCATATAGTAGATCGGTTACAGTAGGTTATGTTCACGTAATTTTACTTACAACTTCAAAGTATATAATTCGACCACGCAGCCGAACCGCTGACGTGAGTTGAGCAAATTTCCAAAATTAAATGTATAGGCCTATAGGTTTTAGGGTTTCAACCAACAATTTGGGAAATAGGTGTATTCACGACGGTGCTGAATAGCTGCAAAATGGTTCGCTCGCCATTCCGCATATTGGGAGTATCTTCAACACACAAAATATCGTCCGAGCGACGTAGACAGCCAACATGTGTACCAAATTTGAACCAAATCGGACTTAAAATGCGGCTTCTAGAGTGCGAACACATATCATTTTTAATGACACCCCAAAACGTGCCGTGGGGGCCAGGTTTGGTGCTCATTTGCTACTACCGACCTTTTTTATTTTTATAAAGAATAGAGTTAATTTTCAAGTTATCAAATACGACCAAAACGAGGTACGGTAAAGCAGAATTTCAAACTGGTCAGATAGACCTAGTAAATAATAAAGTTGGCATAATTTTAATAGTGATAGGTGTTTGCATTACATAGTGGTGATATAGTAAGAATTTTTCGTTGTTTGTGTTTGCTATTACCTAACCTAAAAATACTGTGAGGAACAATTGCCTGGTTCTAAATTTACCAAGTTGGTTGTTATGGTAATAAATGTAAATGCTTTCAAGAAATGTGTGTTGGTTCAGTATAGGCCTAAACTAAAATTGTGCGAAGCTTTTGATCCAAACCGTAATACCAAACCAAAGCTTTTATTAGACTTGAAATGTGGTAAACCTCTTTCATTGATTCTTCTTTGTGTTTGTTTTACTTTCTCACTATACTATAGTTTAGAGAAAGTATAGGCTAGTGATCGCAAAAAAAATCGATGTTGACATTTTTGTGGAAATATCCGTTTTGGGACCCCCTGAGTCCAAAAAAGTGGTTTTTACAAAATGTCTGTCTGTATGTCTGTATGTATGTCTGTAAGTATGTCTGTATGTCTGTATGTATACAAAGCTAGAGAGAAAACTATTCGATCGATTTCAACCAAATTTGCACCAGACATGTCCAGTACGCCTGTATAGATGCACGAAAAAGGGTTTTGAACAATTTTGAAAAACAACCCCCTTTTTGGCCAAAAAACCCCCAAAAAATCAGTTATTATTTTTTTATAAAAAAACGGCTCTAACGATTTTGATAAAATTTGGCTTATTTGTAGCCTTTAATGTGCCCTACCATATACAAAAACCCGCATCTTTCTAAAAATTCTCGTTTAGCTAATAATAATAATAATAACTTATTTTGGGGGGTTTTTTGGCCATAAAGGGGGTGGTTTTTCAAAATTTTTCAAAACCTTTTTACGTGCATCTATAAAGACCTAATTGACGTGTTTGGTGCAAATTTGTTCGAAATCGATCGAATAGTTTTCTCTCTAGCTAATAATAATAATATTTATTAGTTAATCGCCTACTTTAATAATAAACGGTACCAGGAACTGGCACATACTTTCTCACAAATACATTTAAATTACTAAACAGATTCACTGTGACTTGTAGGGTGGGGTAGGAGAGTTTTTTCATTAAAGTTGGAGATTAACTAATAAATATTATTATTATTATTATTATCTAGAGAGAAAACTATTCGATCGATTTCGAAAAAAATTTGCACCAAACACGTCAATTAGGTCTTCATAGATGCACGTAAAATGGTTTTGAAATTTTTTTTAAACAACCCGCTTTATGGCCAAAAAACCCCAAAAACAGTTATTATTATTATTATTATTAGCTAAACGAGAATTTTTAGAAAGATTCGGGTTTCTGTATATGGTAGGGCACATTAAAGGCTACAAATAAACCAAATTTTATCAAAATCGTTAGAGCCGTTTTTTAATAAAAAAAATAATAACTGATTTTTTGGGGTTTTTTTTGGCCAAAAAGGGGGTTGTTTTTCAAAATTGTTCAAAACCCTTTTTCGTGCATCTATACAGGCGTACTGGACATGTCTGGAGCAAATTTATTTGAAATCGATCGAATAGTTTTCTCTCTAGCTTTGTATACTTTTATTAAAGTAGGCGATTAACTAATAAATATTATTATTATTAGCTAGAGAGAAAACTATTCGATCGATTTCGAACAAATTTGCACCAAACACGTCAATTAGGTCTTTATAAATGCACGTAAAAAGGTTTTGAAAAATTTTGAAAAACAAGCCCCTTTATGGCCAAAAAACCACCAAAAATCAGTTATTATTATTATTATTAGCTAAACGAGAATTTTTAGAAAGATGCGGGTTTTTGTATATGGTAGGGCACATTAAAGGCTACA
>JAGFPH010003839.1:63700-86385 GCA_018207615.1 Philaenus spumarius
CTCGTGGTATCAAGCACGCAACCTTGTCACCTTACCATCCCCAACCGAACAATGCGGAACGTCTGAACAGAAACCTTAAAGCCGCCTTAATTGCCTATCATTCCAACAACCAAACTTCTTGGGACAAATCCTTATCATGGCTACAATTAGCTTTCAATTTCGCAACCCACGAGACCTTAAAAACTTCTCCCTTTAAAATCATTTTTAACTTCATGCCCAACACCCCGCTCAGCTTAACCTGGAATATCGACGACCTGCTTCCCAGGGACCATTCCGACCCTCATCAAATCTGGCGTAATGCCAAAAACAACATTCTTCGAGCCCATCAAAAGTCTGAGCGCGTCTACAATAAGAACCGTAGACCTCATCAATTCCAGATTGGCGATCTAGTATGGTGTAAGACGCACAATCTGAGCTCCGCAATAGATAAGAGGGCCGCCAAGCTGATGCCCAGGTGGTCAGGGCCCTTTCGTATTATCGATTTTCTAACCCCAGTTACAGTTGCCCTATCTTTCCAGCATTCCAGAAATTTCGTCAAAAAGGCCCATGTTGAACAACTGAAGCCTCACCTAGTACCTACAGACCCCATCAGTCATTTTTCTAATCGCTATCCTGTTTCAGCTAACTGCGCTAAGTGCGTTTACCCCACCTGAACCTCTTCTAGGTATTATTTTGTGTTTTTGTTGCTGTGTAATGTTTTACACATTATCACTTGAAAACAAGTGTAACCGGACTCGACATTAAATCTAGAGATTGGCCATCTCGAAGGTTATTATGTATCCTTGACATGACATATATTTCCCGGTACCGGAACCTTTCATAAAAATTGTCGTTAGACATGACGTCATGCATCATTTAGTCTATCTTGCAAGGTCCGAAGACTGATCACCTTCCGATCCTAGAGATTAGACGATTAATAAGTGCTTTCGAGCACCTTATCTTACTTTAAGGACACAGCGAGTCCACTTATAGTATATAATGTTTGTTCTTGTTGTTTTTGAGTGTTGTGTATTTTCGGTGGAGGTATATTGACCAGTTGGTTATTAATGGTTAGTTGTAAGTCGTTTTCATATATTTTTTTTATGTAATCAAGCGAATTTCTTTCGATTGACCTGCTCTGCTTGACTTAATTTGGCCTGTTTAGTTCAAAATTTCTTTCTTTTCCGACGCCGTCGTTTCGGGGGGGGAGAGATGTAACGTCCATCAACAACTTCTATCATTTAACCTTTACCGACAATTCCAAACAGTTATCCTTTTCTCCGCCAGATGTCGACTCCGTACGGTATCTGTAGTCATACATAACTGAACCTTGTAATCCGACAACGATCAGCTGTTCTCTATCTACTCAGTTAAAATTTCGCCTTGTCATGAGTTTGTGTAAAGCGTCGGCCATTAGACCGTTACTTTCAGACGCTGTTGAGTGTTCGTAATGTTGCCGAACTTTAAATAATTTGATCGGGGTAATGTGTGTCGCTGAAGAACATGAACTTCTAAACCTTTTGTTTTCGCATACCAGGTACAATATTTCAGCTTTACCTTAATAATTATAAAATATTACTTGTAAAACTTAATTAGGTTATTTCCACTTTTGCTTCATGTACAACTTCCTAACTCATTTTGTTCAATTTATTAGAGAAACCTATATATTTCTTTTTACAACAGCCTAAATTTTAAATGTAAATCTTACAGCCTACAAAAAACTATAAAGCCGATATCATTTTTGTTATTGTTAAAGCCTAAAAATATTTCCACAAGCAAGCCTAAAGTGTTATGCATTAATTAACTATAACTGTGTAGTATGTCTACAGTGTAACAGATATTGAAAACTTTTAATAAGCTATAAGCAGAATATATGGCTGATATGTAACTAAACGTTAACATTTCTTTTATGTTACCATGTGGCTTACCTAACATGTACAGACAGTGTTATGCAACATTACGCATGTTATATTAACAATCACCATCTATGTAGCAATTTGCTATTTATGCTACAAAATTTAATAAAAACAGTCAACTCAAAGAACTATCATTTTATGCTTATTTAAATAACTGCAAGTTTTCTAAAAAGGAAATTGTTATCTGTGTTATACAGTTAAACTGGTCCAAGTGCAGGAGATGTTTAATGCAATGAGATAACCTGCTACTACTACTATTAGAAAAGGCCTACCTTGCAACTGAAAAATGGAATACATAATCAAAATATTTTCTACTGAGTTTTAATTAGAAACAGAAGTTAATTTAAAAAATGAGAACTATCTGCATTTGTTCTTTTTTATGTTAAGTGTTAAATAGGCTGTATTTTTGAAAATAATTTTTGCACATGTGTACTATTTAGGATATGTTAGTGTTAGATAAATTGGGAGGAGCAAGCTAGCACATTTCGGACCTTAGCCCTTAAGGGCTGCATATTAGAAATTTTACATCTTTTATATATATATAGAGAGACGTCTCATAATAAATTTTGTCTATTTATTTAATTATATAATTACCTTTTAGAGTTGGCCAACGACAAATATATATATTTATTCTTAATACAAATCCATGGTATTTCATGTTAAAATTTTGTAACTTGTAAATCTTTTGTATAATTTCTGTAATTATTATAAAAAGGGAGGGTTTTTGAATTTTATTTTTTGGGAAGGGTTTTTAAATTAAATTTAATAAAATATATATGTTTTCTTTTTTTAATCTCAATCTTTCTTTGTATTAAGGGCATGTTAATTATCTTTTGTATTAAGGGCGTATAAACTTTTATTTAATTTGGTTAATAAACCTAAAATTATACATAATTCTATGGTTTATTGAGGTAACCTTAGGTATCCTGTGCATTGTAAGAGATAAGCTGAAATATTCCTACTTTTGGTGATATTTAAATTCTAAGGTAAGTCTTGAACAGTACCAATCTATGTGGCCCAGTATTGCTTCCGTTCCTTTAATTATTCTTTTTGTAAGATTGGTACATGTTTTCTGATAGCTTTGAGCGTGGTTACTTTCCGTTTACAAATTTTGTTCAGCTGTCCGGTTGTCGGATAGGCCTAAATTTAGTTTTGCTTTTAGTCACACTCTGTGATTATAGTTATTTATCTAGTTTAATTTTTCGTTTGGTGGTAACTCAATGGTCCTTGTTCTTGTTTCCTACCGATTTCCTTCATCCGTCGCACCTTTCTCATACTACGACATATTTCATAAACCTATATTTTTTTTTGATGAAACTTTAAAAATTTTTTTTTTTTTTTGGGGTTCCCTTTTTACATACAATTTTAGATATATCCAAGCAGAGACAAATAAAAACAAAAAAAATTACAAAAAACTATAAAATCCAAAAAAAATTAATAAAATTTCATAAAATCCAAAAATAGATAGAAACTTAATAAAATTCAAAAAAATTACAAAATTTCTCTCTGTTTGTATCTGTCTTTAATTCTTTTCTTTTTTATTCACGTACACATAGTTTTTTTTTCTCACTCTTTTCCAAATTATCACCTGGCTTTTTTTTATTAAATTAAATAAACATGTCGGACTTACAACAAATAGTTGATTATCTTAGGAAACCTGAACTTTCTTTTGAGGTAATGGTGCGAGGAGGCGGTGTTGGCACTGTAAGGACTATGCGACCTAGTTTGCGAGGCCTACTTCAGGCGGGTTCTGAGCCTTGTGCTAATAAGATTACTGTCGATAATGTTGAGGAGCAATTAGACCTTGCTCAGGAAACTCTTGATGATTTAAATGATACATTTTCTGATTTAAACTCCACACAAAATTTAGCATTATTTCGTTTCAATACAAGGCTCGAACTGTTTGAGGCAAGGCTGAGCCTATTAATTACAGGTATCAATAACTTAAATTTAAATGCCACTGAACACAATGCAGAGTGTAATCGCATGTTGGCAGCCCTGCAAATGCTTAAATTGAATTTTCAGTCGCTCTCTGCAGAAAATTTAAATGCTTCAGTAGTTTCCACGCAGTCCGCAGCGCCGCACCAAATCAACGTGGCCACAGTTCCCACCATTTCGATTTTTGGGCAGCAGTCAAGCGAAAGAAATTCGCTAAACTCAGGCTCTGTACCTGATCCCGTTATTTTGGCACAGGAGTCCACTCCTGAAATAGTCTATGGCAAACTTAGCCATCCCGCTGAAAAGTTAATAGCAACTTTGCCCGTAACAGACGGCTTCGATTTAGAGAAGCTTATTAAATTCATCAAAATTGCCTTGTCCTTATGTAGAATTTACCCGGACATTAAAAGAAACATTTTAAGTATCCTTATGCCATACGCAAAGGAACCGTTAAGCTCTTGCTTATGTAAGCATACGACGTTTCGTGCTTTCCACAGAGAGGCTCTAGACAATTTTATTCCTGCTAAACGTCGGAACACTTTGGAGCAGGATCTCTTCTTTAGACCTCAGGGTTTGGGAGAGACTCTGCACCATTTTGTCTCCGACATCAAGGAAGCAGCGCAGGTGCTTCTGGTCAATAAAAATGAAGCCGAAATCACCCAGGTTATTGTAGATGCTCTCTCGCCGGAAGTGCGAAACTGTCTGGTTTTCGCAAAAAAGCCTGAAAACTTTAATGACTTGGACACCATCTGTACCCAAGTCAACAATACCTTATATACAGATAAAGAAAGATTGTCTACCCAAAAAAGCTTCTCTAGGTCGGAACCCAAAGTTAGACCCATAAGGTCACCCGTGACTTGTTATAATTGTGGCCGAAGAGGTCACACAAGCCCGCAGTGTAGGCAGTATCCTAATCGTAGAACACAAATTCAACACAATTTTTCTTCTCATCTAAATCAACGTCGACAGTATCAACATAACTTTTCTCCACATCCAAATAAACATTTCAAGAAGCGAAAATTAGTCGTTTCTACAATCAAAGCTCCTTCAGTAGAAAAAGACTATAGTCACATTAAATTTTATCAATCTTTTTTTAAACCTGCATACTTAAATAAAACCTTACCACGTAAGACACCTTTTTTAAATAAATCTGTTCCCTTTCATACTAAACCTGGGGTAATACACAATCAGTATAGGTCCAAACTACATTCTAAACATGAGCGTAATCTCTCAACATCCACTAAATCTTGTCACTCTTCAAATTTTAAACAGGGATTAGTTGCACCCTTTTACTTAAGGCCCACGTGCCTCAATTGTAGAACAACTGGTCACTATAACTGGGAGTGCCATTCTTTCAAAAAAGGTAAAGATAAGATCAATAGTTTTTCTCCCTTAGCTAATAATTCTCTCACGAGAAAAACTTATAAGTCCTTAAAATCTAGAGGTTTGAGCAACAAGATTCTACCTCTTGTTGAAGTGAATTTTAAAAATTTTAAAACTAACGCCTTGTTAGACTCTGGCTCAGTCAGGAGCATCATGTCTTCTGATCTTTTTGAACATTTAGAATCTTTAAATGTAATTAAAGAAATTCAAGAGGTAAAATCGGAGTGCCTCACCGCAAACGGAGAAAAGCTAGGGATCAATCTAGCTTGTAAAGTCCATATTAAAATACAGCACTGCAGCTGGAATTTTGAAATTTTAGTGGCACCTCAGCTGTCGTGTCCTCTCATCCTAGGGTCCGATTTCTTTCTGAAAAGTCGACTCATTTTAGATCTTTTCCAAGGCACCTTCACGTTTAAATTTTATAAGGCTAAACCCTTTCAATTAGTAAATTTTCAAAAAAGGTTACCTCCTACAGTTACTTTATCCTCTGCTACTCAGGTCACCGGAAATCCACTGAGTCACCTTGATGACAAATGTCAAAAGGAGATCTCAGGACTCATAGAAAATTTCCCTGATGTCCTTACTACTGAATTAGGACTCACCGACCTAATTAAATATGAAATAGTGCTGAAAGACAATATAACGGTGAAAAGCCAGCCCTATCAATTGGCCCCTCCGAAAATGCAATTTTTGAGGGAGCACATCAAGGACCTCGTCGAAAAAGGAGTAGTAGAGAAAAGCATTTCCAATTATTCTTCTCCAGCGTTTCTTGTTCAACATCCTGAAAAGAAACCCCGAATGGTCATCGATTATCGAAAACTAAATCAACATATCGTAATCGAAGCCGTACCCCTTCCTAATCTGCACCAGTGCTTCAATTGGTTTGTGGGAGCCAAGTTTTTCACTGTGTTTGACCTTAATTCAGCTTACCATCAGATTCCACTCACCGAGAGTTCTAAACATCTCACCAGTTTTTGTACCCCTTGGATGCTCTACCAGTTTACACGAGTCCCATTTGGACTTTGTACTGGCGCTCAAGTTCTAACTCGACTTCTAGACCAAGTTTTCTCAGACATCAAATTTAAATTCGTTTTCAATTATCTCGATGACTTAGTCATCTATTCTGAGACTTGGGATGAGCACATCAAACATCTGCGTGAAGTCCTATCTCGCTTGCGAAGAGCGGAACTTACGGTTAATCCCGATAAGGTTCGTTTTGCAGTAAGAGAGATAAGTTTCCTTGGACACTTAGTTTCTGCTAGAGGCGTGCAAATCGATCCAGAAAGAACCAAGGCCATCAGAACTTTTCCTAAACCCACCAATCCAAAAGCTGTGTCACGCTTTATTGGTATGGTCAATTTTTTTTCTAAGTTTATCCCAAACTTCGCTGAACACGCCGCTCCTCTGAATCTGCTCCGGCGGAAAGGACAAAAGTTCGTTTGGAACACTGAGCAACAACTTGCTTTCGAATATCTGCGTAATGCCATTGCGCAACCTCCCGTACTTCGTATGGCTAATTTCGACAAACCTTTTGTCCTTCAAACGGACGCGAGTTCGTGCGCTTTAGGAGCAGTCCTACTCCAAGAAATTGACGGTTCTCGTCAACCTATTGCCTATGCTTCCCGCACCTTAACACCTGCGGAAAGAAAAGCCTCTTCTGCGTATGAGTCAGAATGCCTGGCCGTAATCTTTGGAGTAGAGAAATTTAGACAGTACCTCGAGCATCGCGAGTTTCTCTTAGAAACTGATAACCAGGCCTAAAAACAACAAACTATATCCAACTGGTCATATATGCCTTTAGGGATTATCAATCTGGAAAATGAACAGCGTAATCGGCTCTACACGGTAAAGCCGATACGTAGCGTGTTATGTCCTGCATTAGTTTTATAATTCATATACAAAAACAACCAACATCCAGACATTATAAGAAGTTTGTTTAGACTGACGTTGTAAACATAACCCCAAAGTATAATCTAAGCTAGGTTTTGTTGAAGTTTTAGACCAGTTGAAATCAGCTGTTATATGTCAACTGGGGTTTATTGTTGACAGCTGCTCAATGACGTATATCGTAATATGTCTTTAAAATTGTAGTTATTTTATAAGACCATGTGCATAAGCTGTACTGACGTACGCCCGTTTTTATAAGGGTTGGCAGGGCCGTAGCCAGGGGGGGTGTTAGGGGATCAACCCCTCCCCCCCTCCGAAATCCCGAAATTTAGCAATAAAAATTAATACTAGGTTTAAAAAGTGCAAGTTAAATTATAAAATAGACAACACAACAGAGGATCCAACAACATATTTTACATCATTGTGCATTGCATGCATACTGATATTTAGATTTGCTTGCTTAAACTACAACGTACAATACACATGGATGCAGTAGGTTTCAGCCTTACTTTCTTGTGAGCTTGATCTGATCTATTAAATAAGAAAACTATGAATGTTCATCAAAAATACTTTACTCTAACAAAACAAAATCATTCATCGTCCTTACATCCTACAATATTTTACATGGGTAACTATATCAAAATTTTAAAAATAAGCATGGAAATGTCACTGCTACGCAAATTTATTATTTCTTAAGCTAAGAGCTGACCTTTTATTTTTTATATTTATAGCCTAAATGAGTAGAAATTACTTTATTTTTTATTTGTTTAACCTTTCTACGTAATAATCACTGTTATTTTAAAGCGTCCATAGCACATAGGCTTAAAATTGGCGTGCGATGTTATTCTCTGTGTATTAAAAATTCCCCCAATTCGGAGGTTGGCGTGCATAGTGTATTGAAAATACTCTCAATACGGGGGTTGGCGTGCGAAGCACGCAATGCACTGTATATTGAAAATACCCCCAACACGGGGGTTGGCTGCGAAGCTCGCAGTGCATAGCATATTGAAAATACTTTCAATACGGGTGTTGGCGTGCGAGGCACGCAATGCACTGTGCGTCGGCCGCTTCTCATAGTGTTCAGTATCAAGCTCACATGTGCGTCCTTAGCAGTGAATTTGTTAAAAGGGTTTAAATTCAAATCCACGGTCCCGACCGGATCTCCCCCCTCCGAAAAGTAAATCATATTATATTCAACCCAAAATATTAGAATACAGCATAAATATCTACTTTCCCTTGATCGTTTAGAGTTCAAAGTTTAAAAAATTAATGATTTTACTAAAAAAAAGCTCGGGAAGGGTTCTTAATTTGAACAATGTCGAGCCCGTGTACTACTGCTAGTGTTGATATAAATTTTCAAACGTATTGCTTATACATGGGATTATCGTCCGTTTACAAATTTAGTGTAATTAAAAGTGTAATCGATTTACTAAGCTACTTAAATACAAGCAGTTAATCTCAATAAGGAATGGTAATTAAATTAAGGCGATAAAAAAATTTAATTATCATGAAAACGTGCGATGAGATAGGACTATACCACGCTAAACCTTAAGTACTGACATCCATCAGCTTAATTAACCCGTGCTTCGAAATAGTGTTTTAGAAAATAAAATAAAATATAAGTCATCATCGTGAACAAAAGAGATCATGCCTGCAATTATACCTAGTTATAGTCTTTCCGCTCGGCCATGATACCTGACTTCTCGGAACTCAACCCCCCCCCTCCCTACCCGCTCGCCGGGCCTGCCGGTGGCAAACAATGACTCACCTAGTGGAGGGGGAGTTGAGTTTCGAGAAGTCAGGTATCACGGCCGAGCGGAAAGACTATAACGAAAGACTTAACAAATAACAACCAATCATTTGGGCTACGAGTAAAATTAATAACAGCAGAAAAATCTTAAAATTTATAAAAAAGAATAACTACAAGTAGCACCACAAACTTAAAACTGTGAATAATGACTGAATACCAACTTCAAGAATACAACCAAAATCCAATAGCAAAACATAACAACTGTGATATAACAAAAACATGTCAACGCAAAATAAAATAATTCGACCACGCAGATGAACCGCTGACGCGAGTTGAGCAAATTTGCAAAATTAAGTTAATAGGCCTATGTTTTAGGGTTTCAACCAACAATTTGGGAAATAGGTGTATTCACGACGGTGCTGAATAGCTGAAAAATGCTTCGCACGCCATTCCGCATATTGGGAGTATCTTCAATACACAGATCATTGCGTGCTTCGCACGCCATTCCACATATTGGGAGAGTCTTCAATACACAATGCATTGCGTGCTTCGCACGCCATTCCGCATATTGGGAGTATTTTCAACACACAAAGCATTGCGTGCTTCGCACGCCAACCCCACGGTAAAGTCCACCACATAGCTTTGGACCTTGTACTTTTACGGTATTTTACGTTTTGATCGATTTTGCGGGAACTAAGCGAGCTATAAGGTCGCGTAAAAAAAACAAAATGTGCAGAATGTTCACGCCAACCCCCGTATTGGTAGTATTTCCAATACACAATGCATTGCGTGCTTCTCACGCCAATTTTAAGCCCATATGCTAGGACGCACATGTGCGTCGCTTTAACACATTATTAGTGATTCTTACGTAGATCGGTTCAAAAATAAAAATTAAATTAATTTCTACTCATTTAGTCTATGAATATAAAAAATAAAAGGTCAGCTCCTAGCACAGCAAATACGAAATTTGCGTAGCAGTGTGTCCTTCGGCAAAAGGAGTCCAGGGATATTTTTTGAACTCCCAAAGAAAACTTTTAAAATTTGGGAAGCCAGTTTGGCTGATCAGGTGAAGTATTAACCCACACAGCATTGAGTCTGTGCGTTTACGCCGTCGGTACAAAAAGAAGTATAACATTCCTAGAGGCCGCACCAAGTAGTGACCCAGCAGCTCATGTTAGACTCTTGTAAAAAACATAAAATAAGTTTATGTAAAATCAAACGGCACATAACGTTTGAAACATATTTTAGTGCTGATCTCTTTAAAGAAAAATACCTGACTATAATTAATAATACAGTTAAGTCCTGCAATTCCGAACTAACTGGGACCGAACACTGTTCGGTTTAGCGGGAATTCGGAATAGGCGGATTTCATAAATAATATCAACGTATTGACTTGTTAAGGCATACATTAAGTGAGGGGAAAACATAAGGAGTTGATCGGCTTGGAGGAAAGCGAGGAGGAGATGAACGCTCAAACTGAACTCATATCACACGTAGACGCGGCAAATGCTCTTGACCTCGCCTTAGTGTAGGTTTATACCATCCGTTTTTTTCCTTCCGTTGCGTTACGATTCTGTTTTCTTCTAAAACCGGAAGGGAAGGGTAGGTTGTTCGAACTGTCCATTTTGTGCCGCATCGTCTTGAGAAAAGATTGAGAAAAAAATAAATTTCGTTCGATACAATGAAAACGGAGGAGAAAAACGGATGAATGCAAGAGGCAGGTGGCAGCAACACTACTTGTAGCACAGAGGATATAAGTAATACTCAGAGTGTTCGTAGGTTAGGAAAATGTGTTTCGGTAATTTCGTTAATATGTTAGCTGGACGCTGCAGAGCGCGACAAACGATGTTAGCTAGCTAACGTTGCCAAGTCGTGCAGCCAACACCCGGCCTAGTGTCCTTTTTCCCTATCTTTTGAGCACTCTGGTATTACTTATATCCTCTGTGCTTGTAGTGCCTAGCTGTTGTATCTAATCCTTCCTTCTTTCTGACGGACCGAGACGCTTGTTGCCGTAGCTTCCTTCCCGCAAAACGGATGAAAAACGTAAAGGAAACAAAACAGCTTTCATTCCAAGCGTTTTCATCAAGCTTAGGCTCTATGTATGTCTCTATTTAACTTATTCGTATAACAATAAATGTACGTTTTTCACGAACGTCTTTTAAATTTGTACTGTTTTTATGTTAAAGCAGTCGATATTTTTTCTGAACTCTGTTCGGAATAGGCGGATTTTCGGAATAGCAGGGTTCGGATTAGCGGGACTCTATTGTATACCTATTTTCCTTTCCCTGTTGTTAAGGGAGCCCGTGGCCCGCTTCTGCCCATGGCCACCCTGCATATTAGTTTACCAGTTACTAATATGCGAGTGAGGTTACGTTTGTAATCCCTTTATTTGACTAAGGTAAATTTACATCCCCAGTGGAAACTTACAGGCACACTAGCTTCCTCAATTAGATCGTTTGATTGTTTGCACTTCCGATCTTCATTCGTCAATCAACCTCAACTCACTGCCGCCAGGCACGTATCAGTTCCGCGCAGATATGGAAGTTGTTTACAAGATTTGATTCGTCTTTATGTAAAGTGATTAATGAACACCAACCGGTACATCCACGCGGCCAATTGGTTTACCGAAAATCCGATAAATTGATTATCTGCCGTTAACGAAGCTTTAATCGAATTTCGAAGATTATCTGTATTCATAGATGAACAAAATCGAACGATATATTTGAACGTAGATCGTATTTTAATTAAGTATACTGCAGGCAATACAAATCTGTCCGTTACTGCATTTAGTTTCATAATTGGTAAAGCGACCTTTGGGCAATATGATGTCTGGCAAAAAGTGTTTTCTTCATTAAGAATTTCGGTTCATGCATTTAGTTATTTGGGAACATTTTACCTGTTTAAAAAAAATTTCAAATATAAAGGTAGGTAAAATCCAATACACCATTGAAAAGCTTATTAAAAGAGAAGCAGAATGGCGCAAACTAGAGCTTAATATCTTCGTTTCAAAGTAATGGACAATGAAATTTCTGGAAAGTGAAATTGATATCATAACATCAAAGCAGGTTATTAATTCGTTGATATTAGGAATAAGTAGGTTGTGTGTTATTTTCCAGAACTTTGGTTGTCCACTACTTTGGAACGAAGTAAGATGACGAGCTCTAATTTCCGCCATTGTGTTTCTCTTTTAATAAACTTTTCAGTGGTGTATTATAGAAAATCCTCCTTACCTTCCCAAGCCCCCCAAAATCATAGAGGGTCAGATGCGTCAAAATGTTTGTCCTGTTATGCAACACTAGATATATACAAAGTTTTGATAACTTATTTTCAGTAAGAAAAATAATGAGGAGGGTTAAGAGTCTGCTGTAGTGGCGGCCATCTTTATTCCATAAGAGCAATGTTAAATTTCAAACCATTTATTTCGTTTACTTTTTATCATAAAATTGTTTGCAAGGTCTCATTTTAAGCACAGTCACAGTACGCATCCGTCTTGCAATTTACATTTTTTTAATGCTTTTGATTTGTTATGTAATTGACATTTTGTAAGTACAAAGTTTGAATTTTTTTCCTAACACAGTAAAAAATTAATAATGAAAAATAATTTGCAAGCCGGATCCGAAATTTTATAAAGAATGTTCAGTTTTTTTTTCAACACTCGATTACAAAAGATAGACTTATAAAATGGTTTGAAATGAGGCAATGTTAAAGCGTTCAGCTGCAAGAAATTACACTGTTTAGATAGGGATACAGTGAGAAGCGGTTGCGTTTCCGGTTGCTTTCTAGTTTTTCTGGAGCAGACCCTTAAAGGGACTTTATGAACACTGTATATTTATTCGTTGCTAAAGCGACTACAGCTAAATGTGTATATCATAGTTTTTATTATTTTTCTCTCCGTTATATAAAACGATTCCTGCCATTCACGCAAAACTCTGTCTGTATTGACCGTGCGTCACGATCCAGGTTACGGTACCCCCTACCCTAACACGATCCAAGTGCTTCTGTCCTAATCAATCGCCATTCCCGTGAAACTATACAGTTTACAGTGATCTGTTTGCATTTGCTTCGACGATGCGGGGTTAGCGAGCGAAGCGAGCATTTGACAAAACCCTCTAGTAATACTAAAATATAATTGTTTATAAAAACTAATAATTCCTTGTTATTCAGAAAAGTCTAAATTTTCTTCTAGCGAAAGATCTTTTCAAACAGGATCAGCAATTTCTGATACTACCCAGAAAATCGTAGCAGACAAACTTGAGCTCTACTTCTCTGAAATAATAATATAGAGGATCAAGCAATACAGCATTAAAGAAACGCATATTGAATGACAAACCGTTCCCTTTCTCGAACTTAATTTATGGAAATTCTCGCTCAATAGAAACTCCAAAGATATAGGCAGAATAAAGCTGTCGAACGATCCCTGATACCAACTTCATCCATTTGGCTTCTCCATGGAGTCCTATTTACGAGGGCATAAACATCTTTTGCTTTTAGTTGAATACTTTTCCACAAAAAAACACAGTGGGATCTCTCTTTGGAATTCAAGAAGTGTTTCTTTGGAAATTCAAATATTATGTTTGCGTTGAGGAAGAAAGTTAAATTGACAAGCTCGTTTATACGTATACTATAATCGTACTCGGTTATACAGGATGTCTCGCAACTGGGCCTACCTGAAGCCGCTTTGTAGAATTGTTCCTTAGATAAATATAAGATAAAAAGTTCAAATAAACTTAGTATAGCAAAATACGTTATCTATCTATATATATAAAAGCCAAATCCACTGACTCACTGATCACGTTTTCTCAAAAACTACTGAACGGATTGGAACAAAATTTGGTATGTAGTTTCCTCTACTACTGAACGGATTGGAATGAAATTTGGTATGTCGCTTCCTCTAGGGCCGTAGATGCTGCCTAAGAATGGGTTTCACAAAATTTTAGGGGGGTTTGGGAGTGGCGAAGTAACTAAATCACGATTTCTTCAAAACTAGCTATGGATTGGATTTGGTACGTAGCTTCCTCTAGGGCCATAGGTGCTCGCTAAGAAAGATTTTCATAAAATTCGAAATTTTAGGGGGGTTTGGGGGTCAAAGTTACTAAAAATCCCCATAAGAAATACATAGTATAATATATTTATTGATATATATTTTTTGGTAATGTACATTTAACTTTGATTTGTCTATCCGTGCAAAACCGGATCGTGCTAGCTAGTAGTATTTTTTTTTAATGTTTGACTATTAATTTTTTTTATGTTCAATATCCCTAAAATTTGTAACCATCGTCATTTTGAAAATTTGCAAGACGCTAATTTTTTGTATCCTGCTAAAAATGTGCATAATAAAATCAATACGTTCACCAAATTTGAACTCGTCAACATATATACGCCCAAAGACATTAAGGTTGTTGTGAAACAAAATGGCGGATAAATGGAAATCAAAAATTTCCGGACCTATGTTTAATGGAAATTTTCATCTTATATTTACGTAACGAACAATTCTACGAAGCTGTTCCTGGTAGTTCCTGGACACCCCTTATAATAACCGCATTATTGGGAGTGTTTTCAATACACAATACACGATGCATTACGTGCTTCGCCCGTCAACCCCCCGTATTGGGAGTATTTCCAATACACAATGCATTGCGTGCTACGCACGCTAACCCCGTACTGGGATAATTTTCAATACATAGAGCATTCCGTGCTTCGCACGCCAATTTTCAGCCTGTGTACTAAGGACGCACATTTATTAAAACAAATATCCGCTTTAAAATATTAGTGATTATTACGTAGAAAGGTTAAAAAAAAAGTAATTTCTACTCATTTAGACTATAAATGTAAAAAATAAAAGGTCAGCTCCTAGCATAGGAAATACGAAATTTGCGTAGCACTGAACGTGTTAAGGAGTACCCTCTCCTTTTTGCAAAAGGATTCCAGGGATATTTTCGACCTATCCAAGAAAACTTTTAAAATTTGGGAAGCCTATTTGGCTTGTTCAGGTGAAATATAAACCCACACAGCATTGAATCTGTGTCTTTAGACCGTTAGTGAATACACAATGACCTAGAGGCCGCACCAAGTAGTGACCCAGCAGCTCATGTTTGAACTCTTGTAAAAAAATATAAGTATATGTAAAATTAAACGGCACATAACATTTGAAACATATTTTAGTGCTAATCTCTTTAAAGAAAAATACCTGACTATCTATATATTTAAAAAAATTCCTGATTTTAGTTCACTCACTTCCTGAAGTTAATACTTAACCGATTTTGATGATTCTTTTTTATTTAAAAGATAATTTCCAGTTCTAAGTCACTGTGAAGCTAAATATTTGATTTACACTTTTATTTTAGTTTTATTCCGAGTTTTAAAAATGCATCAGTAGCCTATGCTACAACTAGGCTAAATAGGAAATACTGTAATTTGATTTTAAACAGCTGATAAACTAATTGAGTTTCAAATAAATAAGTTGTTTACTTTAAACTTACTCAAATGTTATATTATTAACTTGATTAGGTTATGTTATTGTTGGTGTGTTTTAGGTCTGATTTGTTGCTGTGTAATTGAACTATAGGCTTTTTATTTTTGTTATAAATATTTTACTTACACTTTCGTTTTGGTTATATTCAGAGTTTTAAAATCGCATCAGTATGCTACAACTAAAACTAGGAAGTTATTGGTTCTAAACAGCTGATAACCTAATTGAGTTACGGTATGTTATTGAGCCTTATGAATAAAAATGATTCAGCCTGATTGTTGATTCAGTAATCAGCTGTAGTCTCTAATATTTTCATTGACAGTTTATTTCAAATTTTAAATCAATTTTTAGGTTAGGTTTTTATTAAAGTGTAGACCTGAGCCTTGCTGACTATACAACGGGTTCCAACGGCACACAACGGAGTTGGGGGTGGGGGGTTGGCGTGCGGAGCACGCAGGGGTCTCCCCTAGTAATTATTAATAATTAACATATTTTCCTTTCCCTGTGAGCTAGGGGGGGCTGTGAGGGGGGCCTCTGCCTATATGTATGGGCGCCCATGATAGACCATTACCTGGACGTATTTTTGCAGTTCCACGTGAGTTCGACTGAAATGTTCGGTCTGAGAGGTCCACACCGAACCAACACCGGCGAACATCACAATGTATCACCATTGTATTTGGATAACCTAATAGAACTCCGATCCAATGCAATATTTCGTTCCACTGGAAATTCGACGATAGTGGTGCTATCTATTGGGGAAACGACGGAAGCTGTGTGAAACACCAATGCTACCAATGATTTCTCCCTAGCGCTACCTCACGGCGCGATCATGCACTATTTTCGCGACAACCTTTTTTTCGGCACACAGCCCCCGTATGCATGCATGATCTATTTTATTATTCATGATCTATGGTATCACACTGTTCGCCCGGTGCAGACGCATCTTTATGCTTTCACCCCGTCGTTTTAAATAAGTATTTCCGCCAAAGCAGAAGGCTCTTAATTTTTAGGTACAAGTTTTCCCACTGGATTGCAACATCAGAAAGTAATGGTCGCAGCTCTGCGACTGCGTGAAGCCCGGCCAGCCGTGTTTTTGTCACAGTCACAGTTACAGCTCCATACGTCATTGTTCGCACCGAAATTTGTTTATCGTCGCAGTCATCTAACGTCGCAAAACACACACAGGTCGCTTGTCACGGGTTGTGACTGCTACTTTTAAAAATTTGCGACAAAGTCACATTCCGTGAAATATCGCACATCTTTATCCTGGACCGTGTCCTCCATTCTCCTAAAATAAGCCTTCAGCAAACATCTTTAAGACAAATGTTCAAGTCAGCTGATGCTTTTCGCTTTAAAGTTCAAACTATCCGCCCATTAAAAGAAGCAGATAAATACGCAATAAACTTCATTTTGCCAATGAGTACCACAATTATGGGGACTCTTCCGAACGGGGAAGCACTAAACTATGCTGTGACCATGCCAGTGCAAATGGCATTTAATGAAGAGCGAGTCTCCGATAAATTTTATTATGTTTTTTGTGTAGTGTTATCGTGTGTGTTCAGTGTTGTTGTGTGTTTTATTTAAATGTTGAGTTCCTACACCTGATGAAGCCGGCTATGAACGGCGAAACAACGCTGTAGTGTACCTACACTTTATAAAGGAATTGCTTTGACTACTATTAAAGATAATTATCTACTTTGTGTATAATATCAGCAATTCAGAAAGCGAATAGACTTTATAAAACCTACATCGTCTTATAAAAGAATTAAAACGGTTATTACAGGATTTAACCCTTTACAAAAATAGATAAACACTATACAATCTATGATTTTGTATTAGCTATTTTGATCTGCATATTGTGTTAATCCAGTGTACAGTAAAACACGTAAAACGGAACTTTCCCCATTTCTTATTAATTGTTCAATTATAATGATTATTGAACGAAAACCGAGAAAGAGCTATTTGCTGTCGTGAACATCTTGATCTTTTATTACTAAAATGTCATCTGTATTTTGTATTCATTCATTTTAATGTATTTTTAACGGTTTAACAATCGTACACAATAAAACGTTAATTATTATAAGACGTTCGTAATATATTAATTATACCGGGTGTTCGAAAAGTCTGGAAACGGTTTAATATTTCGTATATAAGGAAAATTTAAAGGTAGATGTGATTGAGGAACCTACTCTATGTAAAAATACAATTTTATTAAGATTTCAAAAAAAAAAATATCCGCCATTTTGAATGTAACTTTGTTTTTTTAAATGGGAAGGTGGTCATGTAAATACATCATTTCGAAGTAGATTTTTAAGAGAAACCCAACGGGGAAATTTGCACATCCATATATTTAACCAATTAAAAATGGCGGGGAAAACAACGAAAGCGTGTTTTCAGATTTTGCCTCAACGTGGGCACTTTCCCCCTGACCCGCCCTAGTTCCGGGCCTGGTGGTTCTCATCTCGTAACAAAACATGAAAAAATGTTTTTAAAAATCAGAAAGCTCGTTATTGAATTAAATAGTTTTATGCAACCAACCAAAATACATCCTTTCTCTGCTTTTTTATTATGGCACGTAAGTTAACTGAATAAAAATAAGATCGGTGGTTCTCGTCTTATACCTGTCGGTCAGGCGTATCGCATGCAAATAGAAAAGAAGTTTTAAATACCAGCCTGTAGTAGTATTTTTACTTGTCAGATGCGGCAGATGTGTGTTATTATTTTTCTCAAGGTCAATATAAGGTAAATTTAATAATGGTTTTAATAATTTATTTAAATATGTACATCGCATTTTTAGTCGTGTGGGTGGTTTTAATTTAAATACGATTGAAATACAGGTTTGGACGAAGCGGTTCAAGTTGTTTGCAATTACTTTCGAACGAAATAAAGTTTATCTTCTTGAGAGCACCGAATAAGGAGCATGGCATTTATATCGTGGACTGTTTTCAAATTTGTTATTTATCTTCGTCAACGTTTCTTTTGGTTACTGTTTTGATTTATCTTTTACGATTTAGCCAGCTTTAAAACGTACCTAAAAGGCGTGCAATACATCTCAATACATTTCAATCACAGTTTGGTTCACGACGGAACACTGCCCACGTTATACGAACGATTTCTGAAATTACTACATCTAAAGTTTTGGGTGAATATATGTTAGGGGAAGGATTTTCAGCAAATGTTCTGGAAATAGGCAATGTGGAAAACTACAAATCAAATAATTCTGTAAAAATTGGTTTTGCATATAAATGCTAGGGGAGACCCCTGCGTGCTCCGCACGCCAACCCCGTTGTAACCTTCTATACTCATAGTTATGCTATGTTTTCTTTATAATAAAGGTGTAGGATTAATAATAACCCCAAAGCTAAGACGGTAAATAATGTTAAACGTCTAAATCAAATTATTTCGGGTATTTTATACAGTAACAGCAGTTATAATAAATGTTAAAAGAACCAGCAAGGTGTACGTATATACTCTTTAATAAAAACCTAACCTAAAAGTTAGAAATACAAATAATTGCAGCAAAGTTTGAAGTCAGCTGTTAATGGAAATATTAGAGCAAACAGCTGATTACTGTAATAACAATAAACATATTTATTTACTATTTAGTATGCCGCTCCCATTAGCGTAAAATATTTAGTACAGTTAGTGTACAATGGCGTTGTTTTTCAAAAAAGTAGGCGTATATTCAAATGAAACTTTGTGTCAAAATATAGAACAAGACATACGTGATACAATAAAATTAAACTTCCAGACAGAATCTTACAACTTATATGTTTATTTGCTCAACATGTCGCCATTTTCAGTGATGCATGCGTTACTTGTGAGATTCCGTCTTCAAGTTTTATTCCATCGAGTATTTTTTCACACAAATCATATTCAATATTTCATTATCTGTTGTAGTTTGATTTTTGTGCATCACTGATGATGGCGGCATTGTCGTTGAAACGCGTTCGCGTAAAAAATATATTAGGTGTGAGATTCAGTTTTCAAGTTTTATTCTAAAAATGCTTTTATAAACTTAGAAACCAGTACTTAATATTTACGTTTTAGGGTTCCAAATTTTGTCCACCGGTCCTCGTACAGGCCATTTTACTGGAATATTATGCGTAACCAAACAATTGTCTCCGTTTTCTCCTTACAGGGATGCACATTACTAATTTGTAATTTATTCAAGCCATACTCTCTCTATTATATACAAAAACTCCTGTTAGTCATGCAATAATTGATTCTGGCCCTACTGCGCATGTGTCAGTATCAGTCCTTATCACCCTACCCGATCCAAGTGCTTATGTCCTAATCAATCCTTGAAAATATCAGAGTATACAATAATAATCTGTTTGCATTTGCTTTGCCGCGGGGTGGAGTCTTAGCTATTGTCATTTTACTTACATATTTATAGAAGAAGTTCATATTGAGTACAGATATTGCCTTGCCCGGGCGTGATGGGCCAGAGGTGTGGGGTAAGTGGAAACAAAACAAACTTTCCCACGCCGCTTTCTGATGAGATTCATTCTTTCGACGAACTGGTGGTGTCACCTCACCCTTGACAGGGTTACAAAAGTTATTTTCAATTAAATAAAATTTTTTATGTTCGTTTTTCTAGAGATGATAGCATACAATTGGAACGTGGAACTGGTTTATCTACCCGCGCCGGGAATACTGATGTTTTTAGTATGGTTAGTAGCCCATAGTCCTAGAGCCAGCATTCGCACCGGGATCTGTATACATGACGATGCGATGTTATCATGTTGGTAAAATTACTGGAGCGGCTGGCGGTTCCCAATTTATTTGATTTCGTACTGTAAAAGGTAATACACGGTACCAGATAACTGCCACATACTTTCTCCCAGTTGAAACTTTATACCTTCCCAAGAGTAGCATAGGAGGTGGTTATTTAGAATTGCAAAAGTAGGACATACCATGGAAAATATTAGTTGCATGTAACACACATCCATATTACATTATTATTATTATTTAAACTATTCGATCGATTTCGAACAAATTTGCACCAAACATATCAATTAGGCCTGTATAGATGCACGAAAAAAGGTTTTGACAAATTTTGAAAAACAACCCCCTTTTTGGCCAAAAACCCCCAAAATCAGTTATTATTATTATTACCTAAATGATAATTTTTAGAAATATGCTGTTTTTTTTGCATATGGTAGGGTACATTAAGGGCTACAAAAAGCCAAATTTTATCAAAAACGTAAGAGCAGTTTTTGAGAAATTTTGATTTTTCTCGTTTTTTTGGCCATTTTTGGGGGGTAAAACCCCATAAAAATCAAAAATTTGAAAAAATGAAAAAAATGCTTGGGGATATTCCATAACTAAATCTACATACCAAATTTCATCAAAATCGGACGGTTGGTATGGTCTCCAGCTCTGTACACATCCTTACAGACACACGGACAGACATCACCAAAAAACCACTTTTTTTGGGTTCAGGGAGCACCAAAACAAATAATTTCACTGACAATATTTTTGGGTTCAGGAAGCACCAACGCAAATAATTCTACTAAAAATTTGTTTGGGGTTCAGGGAGCACCAAAACAGATAATTCCACTAAAAATTAAAATTCGAAAATTTGGACGTAAACAATACTTTCTCCATATACTACCTATAGGATGGAGAAAGTATAAAGGGACTCATACAGGATCGCTTATCACCGTAGATTTTCGAATATTCCAACAATCTGCTCTGTAAAAATATGGTATACAGTTTTATATACACGCTAATTTATTTTTAAAACTGTATTTTGTCTGTTTCAGGTATGTGTGCAGTACAGAAGCGCAGTTGTTAACTTGGTAAACCTATTTCTGAGACAAAAACATTACTCAATTTTTGCCAGGTAAATGGAATATTCCCCTGTTTACAATCACAACAGTACAGATAGCGCCAATTAGGATGGTGCGTGAAGAGGGTGTGTGCAAGTCCCCAACGCCGGCTCCCACCACATTTCCCCTCTCGCGGCGGAGTACAGTCAGAGTACCTAATTCATATCTGCTATGTAGTCGTGTTGATTGTATATCAACACTTTTTGGTGGTGACTGTACTGAAGACTTACAGTCGAGTAGGAGAGGGTAAGACGTTACAGCGCATGCTCAAGTGACGCTTCACGCTACTTGACACTATCTGTAATATTATTATCTCTTTTTTTTTACTTAAAGGTGAAACCTCTTAATGGTTATCGTCGCCTGATCCAACTGGAGCGCAGTAGCTCGTTAGATTATAAACTTGAAAACTATACTTTTCTATGAATCTATACGGTCATGTAGTGGCAATTAAGAATGTAATAAATTCTTTAGGATCGCAACTGCACTCAATATAAACCCAAAACAACAATTGAACAACGTAATTCAATTTTATTGGAGACCTTTGCGTGCTTCTCACGCCAACATATTTCTTCATATTATATTAAATGGGAATGCACATTTTTTAGTTTATTATAAAATTAAGATTAGGCCTAAAATTATAATACTATTTTTTTCAAAGTATAAAATCAGCTGTTGATGGAAATGCCACTGATAAATTCTGAGAACAGCTGATTATTGTACCAGCACAAAACACCTTCATATGTTTTAAATATATTGCTTAAACATAATAACGCACAGGCGTTTGTGGTAAGAGGGCGGAAGTAAAACCAACAGTAGTCGACCCACTTTTAAGCTTACAGGATATGAGTAGTTATTATTTAGCATCATTTTACTACAATTTATTGAACGTATATAGTTCGTCATAGCACGTTAGAATCTAAACGCATTGACGTACAGTGTTCGTCATAATAATTTATAGGCAGTGATTGCACCACTTCCGCAAAATTTGATTTATCTGATCAAATTATGTATGTGGAATATATATTTAATAATAAACTCACATACCTCAGATGATATGACGGTTTTATTTTTTTACTATCCCTACTGTCCCTACACGGCCACAAAAACCTAATAGAAGGTGAAAGAGTATGAACAGTTTTTAATGAGTGTGATAGGAATATGTTCTGAGTGTTGTGTTTTTATTGTGGCAGTTAAGCTTTTCGCAAAGCTGAAATTGAGAACATACTTGAAACCATCAAGAACGGAACCATATTATGGCATTAGCTAGCAAAGCCACTGCGACTTCAGAGTCAATGACAAAGCATCAAGATTGGCGTGTGATCTTTTTTAAATACTTAATGCCATCAGTCTCATACCAACTGCAAAACTATCGTTCAGAAAATAAGAAATGGACAGCCCAAACTGACAATGACAGGCAGACAGACAAACCAAACTTGCATGTAAAATAGATGGGCGAGAAAATAGATGAACAGAAGGTGGAACCGAAGAGAAAATCACTAAACGAGAACAAGCGAAACGAAAAAGAA
>JAGFPH010003839.1:108601-124915 GCA_018207615.1 Philaenus spumarius
GGGGGGGGGGTTTGGGGGGATCAAAGTTGTTAAAAAACGATTTCTTCAAAACTACCGAATGGATTGGAATGAAATTTGGTATGTAGCTTCCTCTAGGGACATAGGTGCTCACTAAGAAAGTGTTTGAAAAAATTCGAAAATTTAGGGAGGGTTTGGGAGGGATCAAAGATATTAATAAATGACTTCTTCAAAACTACCGAACGGATTGGAATGAAATTTGGTATGTAGCTTCCTCTAGGGCCATAGGTGATCACCAGGAAAGGGTTTGAAAAAATTCAAAATTTTAGGGGGGGTTTGGGGGGATCAAAGTTATTAAATCACGATTTCTTCAAAAGTACCAAATGGATTGGAATGAAATTTGGTACGTAGCTTCCTCTAGGGCCATAGGTGCTTATTAAGAAAGGGTTTAAAAAAAATTCGAAATTTTAGGGGGGTTTGGGGATCAAAGTTATTAAATCACGATTTCTTCAAAACTACCGAACGGATTGGAATGAAATTTGGTATGTAGCTTCCTCTAGGGCCATAGGTGCTCACTAAGAAAGTTTATGAAAAATTTCAAAATTTTAGGAGGGGTTTGGGGGGGGATCAAAGTTACTGAGATCATAATTTCAGATCTTTTATTATTATGACAATAGTGCTTTTATTATTTAAAATCTATGTATACCACATCTAAGCCAAATACCACTCACTGACTGAACACTTAAAAAGAATACAATTACGTTAAAAAGATTGAAAATACCAAACACCACGGGCAACGCCGTACGGATCAGCTAGTAGATCTATAAAGCTCCGTATTCCGTTTAGCCGCCATTTTGTTTTGATTACTAAATAATTCGATAACGCAGCTGAACAGCTGACGTAAGTTTACCGGACTTCCAAAATTAAATTTATATGTTTTAGGGTTTCAACCGACAATTTGGGAAATTGGTCTACTCACGAAAGCGCTGAATAGCTGCCATTGTGTATGAAATATATTGGTAGAATTTGTTTGCTTGCACCTAAGCCTTCAGCTTCGACTCTTTTCGTTCCAATCGCAGCGGAAAAACTCGCTTTGCACCCCGACCTTGCGGCCTCGACTTATGGACTGCTTCGCTTCGCTCGCAGACTACAAACTCGGCCGTTGGGTTCCGGGTCAGACGATGCCCCCACGGTAAAATCCCCATCGTGGATTTGAAACTTTTACTTTTGTGGTATGTTATTTATGTTTTGGTCCATTTTAATAAAACCAAACAAGCAAAACACAATTGATTGTTTTCAATGTCGTATACACGAGGTGTTCAATCTGTTAATTCAATAATTGCAATAAAACCGTACAAGTGAGATAACATCGACCAATATCTGGAGATATCAGGGTAGCTCAGTTGGCAGAGCATCACGACGGAAACGTGAAGGTCCCGGGTTCAACTCCCGGTCTTGGTCTAAGTTTTTTCACTAGTAATTTAATTAAATATCCCTTGCTGAGGAAGTGTGTAAGCGGAAAAAATAAAATAAAAAACAATAGCCAATGATCAGAATAATATTCTACATTTATTTTCTTAGATAACAACCTAAAAAGTTTCATTTTTGTACGAAATAACATTGCGGTGCGTTTTAAAGTAGCTAAATAAACCAAAGAGATTTAATTACAGTCTCTATTAACTATTAACACAATTAATATTAAATCTTTTTATAGTTATTTCGTAAAGTTAATGTGCATATGTTATGGCAAATCTACAGCTTTGCGCAATAAATCATGAGTTCATCGAAGTAATTTGCACGATTTTATACCCCTTTTCAATTAGCGTATGATTTTCCGTCGTAAAATAAAACAGCATAAAATATTGATTACTTTGCATTGTGAAGTGATTTTAAACGATATTAAGTTACTGTAAACAAATGTTATCGAGCCTATTAACAGTAATTATTATGGTTGGGTTGTAAAATGTAAAACATATTGCTTCAAGACTGTATATCTGTCACAGTTTGGTTAACCATCATACGTCTGAAATAATTCATTTTTTTAACATTGCGTAATGGGTCGACGTGCTGCATTTTCGTGGAATTAAATTAATTATCATCATCATCATTATAAGAACGATGAATTCAGTGAGACATAAGTTGCAGGTACAAACTAACAACTGTTATTGTATTGCACGGTTTGGTACCAAGTCACTTTCAATTAATAATAATTCGACCACGCAGCTGAACCGCTGACGTGAGTTGAGCGAATTTCCGAAATTAAGTTTATAGGCCTATGTTTTAGGGTTTCTACCAACAATTTGGAAAATAGGTCCCTTCACGACGGTGATGAATAGCTGCAAAATGGTTCGCACGCCATTCCGCGTATTGGGAGTATCTTCAATACACAAGGCATTGCGTGCTTCGCACGCCATTCCGCATGTTGGGATTATCTTCAACACACAAAGCATTGCGTGCTTCGCACGCCCATCCCACGGTAGAATCCACCACATGGCTTTGAACCGGGTACTTTTACGGTATTTCACGTTTTGATCGATTTTGGGGGAACCAAGCGAGCTACAAAGGTCACGTAAAAAAAACAAAATGTGCAGAATAACGTCCTACATTTATATTTGTGGAAAAACTCAAAAAACCTGCTTTCAATTGTTGCTTACAATTGTAACGAACTCGCCCGAGCGACGTGGACAGCCAACATGTGTACTAAATTTGAACCAAATCGGACTTAAAATGCGACCGCTAGAGTGCGAACACATATATACATATGATTTTTAATGACACCCCAAAACGTGTTCTGGGCACCATGATCGATGCTCATTTGCTACTCTCGACCTTGGGTCTTACCTAAGGGCCACTGCAATAGCTCGTTTTTCCTATGGAAATTCGCTAATAAAACGCATGTAGTTCAATGTACATTTATTTAACGTTGTTTATTGTAATTGCGATACTATTGAATGTACAAAACAACGAGAGAGGCGCAATATCGTCACAGCTGACAGAGCTTTTATTCCAACGTTGGGATTTAGCAGGAAATTCTGTAATGGCTGCAGTGGGTAGAAAATCCTTTCTTAAGGTCTGTTGTAATGGTGATGGATTTCAAATCCTCTTCTACCGAGTGAATCTTTCGATCAAATACAAGGAGAACACAAATCCTTTGTTTTAATTTAACTCGTGTGGGCGAATGTCGTGATTAAACAACTAAAGATGCGATTTATATGTCTAATATCACAAAAAGGTAAACTTTTTATTTGTATGGATGTGCGGTGTAATCTTATAAATTACTGATCTATTTGGAAAAAAGCACTCGCGGGACTGCCGACAGAAGTGAATATAAATCGTTGGTCATATTGGTTTAATCTGAATGTTGATTATTTTAACACTACAAAGTAAACTATTTTAACACAACTTACAAAATGAGGAAGCACGATATCCATTTCAGACAGATATCTGTATGTATAATTAAGGATACTAGGTATAGGGAGAAAGTAAAAATCATCAAAATCGCACATATGTATTTATGTGTTCGTACTCTATCGTCCGCGTTTTAAGTCCAATTTGGTCCAAATATGGTACACATGTTGATTGTCTACGTCGCTCGGACGAGTTCCTTAGCCAACAAAATCCAACAATCGGAAGCACGTTTTTTGACAGGAAGTTACTATTTTTTTAGATTTTTCCTACGAGAATGGAGTTGTTTTTGATTTTTTTCTACATAAATAAATGTAGGGTGTTATTTTGCACATTTTGTTTTTTACGCGACCTTATAGCTCGCTTGGTTCAGTCAAAATCGAACAAAACGTGAAATACTATAAAAGTAAACGGTTCAAAGCCATGTGGTGGATTCTACCGTGAGGTTGGCGTGCAAAGCATTGTGTAATGCAGATACTCCCAATACAAGGGTTGGCGTGCGAAGCACGCAATCCTTTTTGTATTGAAGATACTCCCAATACTCGGAATGGCGTCCGAAGAACGCAATGCTTTGTGTGTTGAAGATACTCCCAATACGGGAGTTGGCGTGCGAAGCAAGCAATGCTTTGTGTATTGAAGATACTATCAATACGGGGGTTGGCGTGCGAAGCACGCAATGCTTTGTGTATTGAAGATACTCCCAATAAGCGGAATGGCGTGCGAGGCACGCAATGCTTTGTGTATTGAAGATACTATCAATACGGGGGTTGGCGTGCGGAGCACGCAATGCATTGTGCATTGAAGATAATCCCAATATGTGGAATGGCGTGAGCAGCACGCAATGCAATGTGTAATACAGATACTCCCAATATGGGGATTGGCGTGCGCAGCACGCAATGCTTTGTGGATTCAAGATACTCCCAATATGCGGAATGGCGTGCGAACCATTTTGCAGCTATTCAGCATCGTCGTGAATAGACCTATTTCCCATATTGTTTTTTTAAACACTAAAACGGGCCTATAAACTTAATTTTTGGTCTAATATCACAAAAAGGTAAACTTTTTATTTGTATGGATGTGCGGTGTAATCTTATAAATTACTGATCTATTTGGAAAAAAAAGCACTCGCGGGACTGCCGACAGAAGTGAATATAAATCGTTGGTCATATTGGTTTAATCTGAATGTTGATTATTTTAACACTACAAAGTAAACTATTTTAACACAACTTACAAAATGAGGAAGCACGATATCCATTTCAGACAGATATCTGTATGTATAATTAAGGATACTAGGTATAGGGAGAAAGTAAAAATCATCAAAGTCGCTCCATTAGGAGAGGTTGTGCGATTGGAAATAGGTTTCCTACAAAAATCTTTTAATATATATAGATATTACCATAGATCATGAATAGGTTATCCAAATACAATGATATTACCCTTAATAGTCTGCTGTAGTAGTGGTCATCTTGGTTTTTTATTCCGAGCAATGTTAAATTTGAAACCATTTATTTTGTTTATTTTTTATTATAAAATTGTTTGCAAGGTATCATTTTAACCACAGTCAGAATACGCATCCGTTTTACGTTTCACGTTGTTTCAAATCCCCTTCACTTGTCACGTAATTGACATTTTTTTTAAGTACCAAATTTGAACTTTTTCCTCTTACACAATAAATGGTTTTAAATGAGACGATGTCAAAGCGCTCAGCTGCAAGAAATTGCACTGTTTAGATACGGTTAAAGGGTGAAGCGTTGTGGAGGCACCGCTTGCTTCTCTTTTACTGGAGCAGACCCTTAAGTTATTAAGGATCTGCTCCAGTAAACGAGAAATCCACTGGAACGCAAACGCCTCTCACTATATCCCTATCTAAACAGTGCAATTTCTTGCGCTGACATTGCCTCATTTCAAACCATTTTATAAGTCTATCTTTTGTAATTGAGTGTTGAAAAAAAAACTGAATATTCTTTATAAAATTTCGGATCTTTCTTGCAAATTATTTTTCGTTATTAATTTCTTATTGTGTTAGGAAAAAAATTCAAACTTTGTACTTACAAAATGTCAAAATCAAAAGCATTTAAAAAAAATGTAAATTGCAAGACGGATGCGTATTGTGACTGTGCTTAAAATGAGACCTTGCAAACAATTTTATGATAAAAAAATAAACGAAATAAATGGTTTGAAATTTAACATTGCTCTTATGGGATAAAAATCCAAGATGGCTGCCACTACAGCAGACCCTTAATAATAGAGATAAAAATGTGCATTTCGATAATTTACATCCGTGTGAAATATTGTTCGTAGAAATAGTTTAGGTAAACTCCACTCGTAGACGTGAAATGCGTCTTAAATAAACTGGCTGAAATCGGGGTTTTTGCGCTTATTGGGCCACAGCTCATCATGTGTGTAAACCTATATAAGAATCAAATTGATTTCGACCAGACTCGGTATACGTTTTGGGCCAGTTAACTCCCAATATATAAGTACCCGCTATTTCTTTCGTTCGTTTATTAGCGAATTTCCATAGGAAAAATGAGCCATTGCAGTAGCCCTTAGGGTAAGCCCCAAGGTCGGGAGTCGCAAATGAGCACCGATCATGGTCCCCAGAACACGTTTTGGGGTGTCATTAAAAAATCATATATATATATCTATATATATAAAAATGAATTGCTGTTCGTTAGTCTCGCTAAAACTCGAGAACGGCTGGACCGATTTGGCTAATTTTGGTCTTAAAATGTTTGTAGTAGTTCATAGAAGGTTTATACGTAAAGAAAAATTTGAAAAGTTTCCCGAAAATGTTTCAAATTTGGAAGAAACTCAACAGCCTTTAATGTATGAACTCAAAACCATAGCTTACAAAAATAGCTGTTCGTATAAAAAGCTTAGCAACACGTTATGTTTGTTTACAATCATTACCATAGCAACATTACTTAGCAAATTTATAATCACTTTAATACTCTTCAAAACTAACAGCTTTTTAAAGTTAGATTGAAAAACTATAAACAAACACAAGGAAAAATCAACGAAAAATGCTTACAGAATTATAATTCAACTCAAACATTGGTTATTAAATATCTATATAGGCCTACTTAGAGATATGCTGTTTAAAATATTGTTTATATAAAATATATCATAACTATGAATTTTTTAATACTTTTCAAAACATATTTTCGCTATCAATAATAATAATAACAAACAAATTATTTGACACCATGCATAACCATAAACATACACGAGTTTAAACATATTATATTGAAAACTAAACAAACAATCTGAATTAAACTAAATGCCATTAAAACATCACATTCGTAGCTTTATTTCGATATATAATTGTATATTTAAATACTAAACAATATCTTATACTAATTAGGCCTATACTTTTAAAATTACAAACTCTATTTGAACCAGTTTGTTACATCCTAAATTAACGCGGATGTTACAAAGTGATTCAAATATCTTTTCTACGACCCCCAACTAATTTAAACCCTCGCTAAGAAAGGGTTAAAAGAAATTCGAAATTTTAGGGCGGTTTGGGGGGCGGGGTCAAAGTTACTAAAAATCCCTATAAGAACGAATTGGAATGAAATTTGGTACGTAGCTTCCTTTTATTCTGTAGGTGCTCGCAACATTGTCAAAAAATTAAGTGAAAGTCAAAATTAGTAAAAACTATAAATTAAAACGATATATTTAAAGCTTTTTCATGTTAGATAGTAGTTTACAGGAATACAATTTTCAGTGCTTTCATGAATAGCGTACCGTAGCCTTTTTTTCATGACCACAGTAGGATACGCACGGGTATTCAACGAACACTTAAAAAGAATAAAATTACGTAGAAAAGACTGAAAATACTAACAACCACGGGCAACGATGTTCGGGTAAGCTAGTATATATATATATAGGCCTACGTTTTGGACGAGTTCCTTAGCAAAAAAAATGCAACAATCGGAAGCATGTTTTTTGACCGGAAGTAACTATTTTTTGAGATTTTTCCTACAAGAATGAATTTGTTTTTGAGTTTTTTCTACATAAATAAATGTAGAGTGTTATTTTCCACATTTTGTTTTTTTATGCGACCTTATAGCTCGCTTGCTTCCCCCAAAATCGAACAAAACGTAAAATACCATAGAAGTACCCAGTTCAAAGCCATGTGGTGGATTCTACCGTGGGGTTGGCGTGCGAAGCACGCAATATTTTGTGTGTTGAAGATACTCCCAATACGGGGGTTGGCGTGCGAAGCACGCAATGCTTTGTGTATTGAAGATACTCCCAATATTGGGAAAGGTGTGCGAACCATTTTGCAGCTATCCAGCATCGTCGTGAATAGACCTATTTCCCAAATTGTTGGTTGAAACCATAAAACATAGGCCTATAAACTTAATTTTGGAAATTTGCTCAACTGACGTCAGCGGTTCAGCTGTGAGGTGGAATTATTCATATCTGCGAGCGCAGCCGATGCCACCCCCGCTAGTTGAAAATATTTGTTTTGAAACCCGTTCATTTTTACCTCACAACTCGTTCCTTAATAGGATTTAAAACTTAATATTGCCTGAACTATTCTAGGTAAAACATTTTAACAGGATCTTCTTCAAGAACTTACCACTCATTGGCTTAAGTATATACGTAAGCTTGCCAAACGGCTTATTCGTGCTAAAACACAACCTCCCAATATAAACTAAGAGCACGATCCTTTCCTCTTGTAAAATGAAGACCTTTTAAAGAGATTGTAAAACAAGAACAGAGCAAACATCACTGTCTGTCAAGTTTCGAATTACCTCCCGCCCCAGCGTTTTACCGAAAAATAATTACCAATTATTCCCTGTTTAGAGCAAACGTTTTATCTTGTAGAATGCAATATTCGAAATATTTTCCTTGTTTAATAATTTCAGTTGTTTTTACAGTCTACGAACATCTCGGAAGTGGAGGATGATGGATGATTCATTACGCTAAAGAGCTACGAAATTGTTTGGAAAGCAAAGTGGTTTTCCTTTAGGTAGAAATAAATTATCCTACAAAATTTAGTTTCAAGGGAGTGTTTACGAATCGAATTTTTGAAACGTTGCAATTACGTTAAAATTGTTATACAGGGTGTCCCCGAACTCTCTGGACCCTTTTTGTGGATATGTTCCTGGGATCCAGACAAACATATTTCACAATATAATCATGGGTCTACGGGGCTTATTTTTTCGTCTGTCTGTATGTGTTGTCAACAATACCCAGAATTATGAAGCATTTCCAGACCTATGAATATATGAACATTTTTATTATTTTTTGCTAGTGGAATCAGCTCAGAAAGTGCTCGAAACATTATGCAAATAACTTATTAGTTTAGCTCATTATAACTTTAAAATATTTTGTTTCTAGAGTAATTCTGGGTATTGTTGACAATTTCCAAGAAATATATTTTTTTTTTTTTTTTTGTCAATATCTCTGTTATCCTTTGAGCTACAGACAAAATAAAGAAAAACCATTGTGTTTGCCATTAAAAAAGTAAACTTTTTGTCTCTTGTAAATTTTTTGTAAAGTTAGCGGTTTTGAGATATTTGATATTAAAAGTTATAAACAGCCGCCATTTTGAAAATATTTAAAATAATGTTCTAATTTTTCGTACAGTGATAAAAGGTTACGCACCAAATAGGTATACAAAGCTTGAGCTCAATAACTTTTCTATTTAAAAAAATATTAAGTATTTTGTAAAAAACACATACAGACAGACAGACGAAAAAATAAGCACCGTAGACCCATGTTTATATTGTGAAATATGTTTGTCTGGATCCCAGGAACATATCCACCAAAGGTGTCCAGAGAGTTCGGGGACACCATGTCTAAATATTGCTAAATTATTCTGCCGTTCGAAGAGAAATACATTTTTACCCCTTCTTAGGATTGGCCAAATTGTTGTAAATTAAATAATTTAGATAGGACAACCTTGTGTGATACGTAATGTTAAAGGTATCTTGTCAAAGAAAATAAGAATTCCCTACGATATCTGTTTTTAAAATGCTACCTCCACCACACTCTTTATATATCTGACTCAGTTCACCTTATAAACAAATAGTTTTATATAATACATCTTTATTAATATAGTCAACTGTTTATCTATTACAAATAAATAACTTTTATAGCACGTATAACTGTTAACGTCAATTTCTTTTCTGAAAATAATCACACAAAAGAACAAGTTTTAAAATGAACAATCAAAAGTTTCTTTCTTCAAATTTGTATAATAAGGGCTCTTATCTCAGGGTTCCGGCGCGTTAACTAGATCATCAATAATTATCCACCCATGGAATTTTCTGGCAATGTATTCATATGGTTAAAATTAAATTTAAAAAACTTTGACGTAAACAAAATGTTAACTTATTACTATTCAAAATACTCTGTTCAAGATTCACTGATAAATAAATATATATATTTTTTAAATAAGGTTTTGGAATAACAAGTTTCAAATTAAGAATTTTACAGATTGACATTTTGTCATCAAAAGTTATTCAGTTCCTTACTCTCTAGATCTCACCAGTTTCGCATAGTAGAAATAGGCTTCAAACGTAAACTCATTTCGTTTCTCTCTTTATACAGGGTGGTTATAAAGTCACTTCCCCTCCCCTTTTAACTTTTGTGTTTATTAAAACAAACAAATGTCCTTTGGGGAACGATACTAACTTAACTCAAAGTATCTTTTGAAGCAATCGGAAATGTTGAGTGTCCCCTAAAAATGGACGATTTTGGGGGCAACACAACATTTTTAAATGGGAAGTATGGTCATGTGATACCTAATTTTAAATGTCTGTTTAAGACTAGGAAAATGACATAAAGAAAATTAAAATCGGACCAACCAAAACAAAATGGCGGCCCTAAACATGTTGAAATAAATCGACATAAAGTTGCTAATATCTCGAAAAGGAAGAGTTTTTAGAAAATAATTCAAGGGACAAAAAATGTTTATTTCAAAGTGCTTGACCTAAACAATTGCTTACAAATCGATTTCGTAAATTGAATTGTTTTAAAATTTTTTAAGGTGGAGGAGTAAAAATAAAATTTACGAAATCGATTTGGAAGCTATTTTTTAGGCCAAGCACTTTAAAATAAACATTTTTTGTCCTCTGAAATTTTTTCTTAAAACTCTTCCTTTTCGAGATATTAGCAACTTTATGTCGATTTATTTCAACATGTTTAGGGCCGCCATTTTGTTTTGGTTGGTCCGATTTTTATTTTCTTTATGTCATTTTCCTAGTCGTAAATAGACCTTTAAAATGAGGTATCACATGACCATACTTCCCATTTAAAAATTTTGAGTTGCCCCCAAAATCCTCAATTTTTAGGGGATACTCAAAATTTCCGATTGCTTCAAAAGATACTTTGGGTTAAGTTAGTATCGTTCCCCAAAGGATATTTGTTTGTTTTAACAAACACAAAAGTTAAAGGGGGAAGTGACTTTATAACCACCCTGTATATTTCCAGGTAGGACTTATCATTTTGTACTTATAACTCTGCTTTTCTTCAGTTTCAATAGTATGTGTATATTTATGATTCAAATTTTACTTTAAATGTTTTAAAGTTCACTGGATAAAATTCCCTTCACAAATAGGCAACCATATTTTTTCTCTTTAAAAAAACAACACTCCTTTGCATTGGTAACCAAGCGTGATGATATTCAAACTCACTTCACATCTGACATAAACACTGTTCATTGCACATTTAAATACATTGGTCAGGTTTCCTTTATACTCGTGCCATTACTATTCGAACTATATTTTCAGAATGTTGCAGAAATTCCAGAATGTTGGAGAATATTCCGGAATGTTGGAGAATATTCTAGAAAGTTGGATAATATTCCAGAATGTTGGAGAATATTCCAGAACGTTGGAGAATATTCCAGAATGTTATACTATCTTCCAGGAGGTTCGAGAATGTTCTAGACGGTTCTGGACCATCGAAGAGACGCCTAGAACCGAAAACGGGCTATGAAGCTACAGACCTAAAACTTGGAACGCCTTGTTACTTTTAATAAAACGAAATATAGGAGAGAAAAATTTACTTTTCGATTATTTGCGTCAATGTGTAAAATATTGTTCGAAGAAAATATTTAGTTAGAATTTATTTATGGACGTGAAAATCTCCGGATATCGTGGTATAGCGTATAGGTGATCATGTATGTAAGCCTACATGGGAAACTTAGATTGATTTGGACGAACTTCAATATACGTTTTTGGGCCACTGATCTTTCGATATTCATCCGATATTTCTTTATTAATGTATTCACATCTTCTAGCGAAGCCGGAGGGGTACTACTGGTATACTATTAAATATGTGTGTGGAGGCAGCAAGGCTGTTGGCGTGCAAAGCACGCAAAGGGAGATATAAAAGCAATACGTCCTCTAAGCTTCTGTACTGTACGAGTAAATATACCTCGTGAACTATTACCATTGTGTCGACTGGTGTAACTTTGCGGTCGTGCGTGGCGTCGCCTGTGTTGTCACGGCAGACAATGGAACTAACGTTTGCGGACACTTCATTATAACGTGACGTAAACTTGTCAACATTGTAAAATTGTTTTGTTAGCAAATCATACAAATACAACTGCTGATATGTTCGCCATTTTCTACTTGCTAAAGGAAATGCCATGTTAAATGTACCACTTCACATACGAAATAAACAGGATTAGGACAAAAAAGTGTAATTAAAATACTTGACGCTGCAAAACGACTTTTTCAAAATTTTTTTAATCTGGAAGTCTTGGATTTTAATTTTACTTTGGAAATTAACTTTTAAATTTATTACCAGGTTTTAATGAATTTTTAAATAAAAGTAGATATCTACTTAAATTAAATGATTTTTTTTATAATGACCAGAACAAAAAACATCTGGTGTGCACATCACACAACTTTCCTTACCAAAATAGATGCTGTATCAATTACCAAATTTTTCGAGCGAGAGATTGATGATACCATTTTCGAGTTAATAGGAGTATCCGTTTCGAAGAAAGCGGTACTAACTTCAAAACGGTTAATCCCACGGACCTGATTTTGGTCTCAATCGATTTCTCACCCCCAAAAATGTCAAGGTCGATACCAAACACGGCTAGTTTAAAAAAAAGTAATTTTTGCCCCCAAAAAGGGCGTTTTTGGGGTCAATTTTTAAAAAAATGGAAAAAGTTGAGTGGGGTATCTTTTTTGACATTCTTTTGGACGCTGAATCGAATGAGACCATTTTCAAGTCGATAGGACCAGCCATTTCGGAGATACAAACAAAATAACTTGCGTTTTTGTAATAACTTTTTTCAACGAATTTTTAAGGGTATATAGCGTACATAGCGTGTTAAGGGGGTCTGAGTAGAGTATGTTAGCAAAGTTTAATCAAAATCGTTAGAGGGGTTTTGGAGTAAATACCAAAAATGTGCTAAAAACTGGTCCCACGGTAAGACACCACCTCCGATTTGCTTCAAATTTACATGGGTTTAATTGTTTACGTGTTTGAAGATATCCTGTAAATTTCAGTTCGATCCGTCCAGCCGTTTGCCCTGTGCACTCCGGACACACACACACACACACACAGACACACAGACAGACCAATTGCCAAAAATGCATTTTTTGGACTCAGGGGGCCTTGAAACGTAAAGATATTATGAAAACTCGACATCGAATTTTTGGGTCGATCGCAATACTTACCTTACCTAGTATAGGGTAAGGAAAGTAATGACGGCCAATATGTAGAGATTGTTATTAAGGCTCTCATTTTGAAAGTTACATTATTATTGAATATAAACGGAATTCACCGTTAGTTTTAATTTAGTACTACACTAGTAAGCCCCTTGAAAAATCCCAGACAGATTAATTAGATACACATCAGAAGTAAATTATTTTAAAAGAAAACCATTTAAAAACAAATGACTTTATCTAGGCCTACCTAACTATGCTGACGGGGATTTTTAACTTGGTAAATGTGTACAATTAAAAGGATTATAAAACTGAAGGCCAATTTGTAATTTTTTTGTATTTATGTACATTATGATATATCTAAAGAAAGATACGAATATTATCTTCTTTTATTTCATATTGATGGACCAAATGATTTAGAAGTTATTAATATTATATCATATTATATATATTAATATTATATTATTATTAGACTGAGGATAGGTTAGGTTAGGGTTAGATTAGGTAGCTACTGTACGTGCGGACTTACAGTCATTTTTATAGGAGTTGATTCGAAATTAACAACATTATACACTA
Organism: Philaenus spumarius; assembly: GCA_018207615.1. NCBI lineage: Eukaryota > Metazoa > Arthropoda > Insecta > Hemiptera > Aphrophoridae > Philaenus > Philaenus spumarius. The sequence goes on from JAGFPH010003839.1 coordinate 122,191, forward strand.
TTGTTCATTTTTTTAAATTAAAAAATAGCGTATAAATTGCAGGATGATTTGTTTAGTTAAATTACAAGTGAAAAAACATAGACCAAGACCGGGAGTTGAACCCGGGACCTCCACTTTTCCGTCGGCGTCGTGATGCTCTGCCAACTGAGCTACCCTGATATCTCCCGATATTGGTCGATGTTATCTCACTTGTACTGTTTTACTGCAATTGTTGAATCAACAGATTGACTACCTCGTGAATTAAGATTGAATTAAGCTGCAAAATAAGAATTGAGATTGTTTTCAATGTCGTATACACGAGGTATTCAGTCTGTTAGTTCAATGATTGCAGTAAAACCGTACAAGTGAGATAACATCGACCAATATCGGGAGATATCAGGGTAGCTCAGTTGGCAGAGCATCACGACTGAAACGTGAAGGTCCCGGGTTCAACTCCCGGTCTTGGTCTATGTTTTTTCACTTGTAATTTAATTAAATATCCCATGTTGAGGAAGTGTGTAAGCGGGGAAAAAATAATAAAAAGATTTGTTTAGGTGTACAACTATTGGGATCTCAGAAACTATTGTTTTTGAAATGGGCAAAGTTTAAATGGGGAACTTTACCATGATCGGAAGACCATGGCACATTGATCAGACCTATAAATAAAAAAAAAGTATTATTTCGCTCGTGACTTTTCTCATTTAAAATATAATAAGGCAGATAAATCTGCTACTGCTAACCACCTTTTATATGAAAATCATAATTTTAAAATAGAAAATTCTGTTATTGTTGAAAAATGTAACAACACATAACACAACAGATGTTTTAAAAACTTTTTATATTAACAAATATCGTAACATAAAATTGTAAATAATGAATCAGGTACTGTACAATATTATACATATTAGTGTATAATATATAGTCTATAATATTATGTATATTCATATAAAATAATGTATTGTTTGACATTAATACTAGTTTCGTAATTTATTTCAGTTATACAGGGTGTCTTGCAACCATATGAACAAACGTTATCACGTTATTCAGCATGTCGAAAAAAAAAATAAAAAATGTAATATAACATGTGTCCTATCTCATTCCGTTTTCGGTCTGTCTGTCTGTATGTGTTTTTTACAAAATACTTAATATTTTTGGAAGTAGAAAAGATATTGAGCTCAAACTTTGTACACATATTTGTTGCGTAACCTTTTATCACTGTACGAAAAATTAGAACAATATTTTTAATATTTTCAAAATGGCGGCTGTTTATAATTTTTAATGTCAAATCTCTCAAAAACCGCTAACTTTACAAAAAAATTACTAGAGACAAAAACGTTTACTTTTTTAATGAAAAACTCAATGGTTTTTTTATTTTGTCTGTAGCTCAAAGGACAACAGAGATATTGACAAAAAAAAGGAAAAATGTATTACTTGGTAGTTGTCAACAATACCCAGAATTACTCTAGAAACAAAATATTTTAAAATTATTTTGAGCTAAAATAATAAGTTATTTTTATAACGTTCCGAGTACTTTCTGAACTGAAAGTTTGTTCATATGGTTGCAAGACACCCTGTATAGTTAATTTTATTATAATTATAATAACTTTAGGCAGTTGTTTACGCCTTATGTAACGCAGTTTTTAAGCCACGCCCCTTTGATTTTGTATAAATACGCAGATTGAAACACTGTTAGGTTGGTAAGTTTGGTTATTGTAGCTCGTGCGTCCCTGAAGACGGTGACTTTGTCGTTGAAACGCGTTTGAGGTAATAAACGTACTAGTTGTGAGGTTCTGTTCCATCAAATGTATCTTCTCACAAGTCGAGCTCGATATTTACTTACACATTTGACTTATTCAAAACTGCTCTTCTATCTCAACAAATGTAATTATCAATTTGACACGTAATGATTAGTTGGAGTGCTATAAACCGGTTCGCAAGATGCGTCTAAACATCGAGGCTGCGAGATTTAATTATACGCCCTGTTACTTAACCCCGGTTCAAAGCTGACGCAAAAGTAGCTGAATACGCACACGGACATTTTAAATCACTAAAAGAACTTGATTCGATAAAAGATTCTTTAGGTCGATCTTGTAGTGGCTATATTCCCCATATTAAAATTGGTGCGTGTACTTATGTACACGCGTTAGAAGTTATAATTTTCTGGTGTCATAATATAAATAAGATTTATTGTAGAAAAATTTATGTCTTACGTTTTTCACGCCTTAGAATCGGGATTTTATTTTTGTACACCTAACAAAAGAATTCTTTAAAAACTCGTTCAGGTGTGAAATAGTGGAAACTGTGGGAACAAAGTCTGCGTATCGATTCGATTTCCTATACGAAGTGCAAATTAGTGTCGGCAATATCAAGATCTGTTAAACAAACTATGGAAAAGAATAAAGTAGATACAATTAGAATATAAATTGTATATATTAATGTACTAGCTGACCCGTACGGCGTTGCCGTGGTGGTTGGTATTTTCAATCTTTTTAACGCAATTGTATTATTTTTAAGTGTTCAGTCAGAGAGTGGTATTTGGCTTTTATATATATAGATCTTAAATAATAAAAGCACTATTGTCATAATAATAAAAGATCTGAAATTATGATTTTAGTAACTTTGATCCCCCAAACCCCTCCCAAAATTTCGAAATTTTTCATACCCTTTCTTAGTGAGCACCTATGGCCCTAGAGGAAGCTACATACCAAATTTCATTCCAACCGTTCGGTAGTTTTGAAGAAATCGT